>JAJOZX010001370.1:150000-290000 GCA_023014485.1 Bathynomus jamesi | reverse complement strand
TGGCAGCCCTGGAGACGCCATATTCCATTCACTGATTGAGCATTGTTTTTGTGGTGTACTGTACTGTTGGATTAGTGGAATTGCTTCCTGCTAACAAATTTCTACTTGTAGATTGTATGAATAATTAACTATTAGCGATAGTTAAGACAGATAATACATAACTTACTTATATAAAGATAGTGTGATTATAGTTATATTATATTAGGCATAGGGTAAGTAATTTGTAATTGATGGTTATTATATTTTTTAAAGTAAGTGATGTGTATTTGCATTTGAACAATAATAGTTGATTCAGACACAGTTATACAACGTATGGTTAATTCCTATTTAACCGTTGGAAACTCAAATCGGACACTCAGTCCGAGTGGGACGTCATCTAGGCCTAGATTAGGTTAGGGGTACTACTTACCTTTCCGGTGTCCCGAATTCATTACGGGCTTTCCCTGCCCGGTTAGGTTAATTGAATGCCCGTTATGTCAACTGTACGCCCTTGGCAATCGTCAAGAGCGTACAGCTAGAACCAGTCGTGATATTTTCGTTTAACGAAAATATCACAACTTAACCAATTGTCAAGGGCATACAGTTGACCTAACCGGGCATGGGTACTCCATAATGAATTCGGGACCCGGTGTCACGTAATGAACTGTCCTCTGAGCCAAATTGTGGTGGCTTGCGGTTTGAATCATCCGCTGTTTGTTTGGTTTGCTAGTTTTTTCGCTTAATTTTCGATTTTTAAGATAGTTTCTTGTAAATTTGCTTGGATTACTAGTTATAAAATCGGTTAAATAGGTATCTCGCGAAATATTGGGGGTAATGTTTTTTCTTATTCCCTGACCTCAGCACCCAATTGAACGCCAGGTTAGGTCAATTGAATGCCCGGTTAGGTCAACTGTACGTCCTTGATGATTGGTTAGGTTAAGTCATGATATTTTTGTTAGTTAGTTAATTATAGCCGAATAGTAAAAAACTATGTAATTCGAAATAAAAAACAAAATCATACCGTCGCATTTTTTGGAATTTTTTCGTGGGAGGCCTCTCCCTCTTCTACTAACCCTGGCTGCGCCACTGCCACCTCCATTAAAAATCTTAATTTCATATAAATGCAATAATAAAAGGTTGATTTCTCAATAATGGTGAAAATCAACAGTCATGTAAATATTCACGAGATTATTGTTTATATTACAAATTGAATTCCATAATTGATTAATAACGCAGTTCAATTAAGTATTTATGCATGGCATGCTTATCGGACGGTTCAAACCAGCGGTCACTTCAAATCATGCGCATGCGCAGAAGTGCTCAGAGGACAGTTTAATACGGCGGACGGTTCAATGTGTGACACCGGAAAGGTAAGTAGTACCCCTAACCTAACCTAGGCCTAGATGACGTCCCACTCGGGCTGAGTTTCCGACGGTTAAATAGTAATTAACCCAACGTATAGGCAGGCAGTGTTGGGAGTGAATGAGAGTAACGCCGTTACTTATTTTGTAACGGTAACGCCGTTAATTTATTTATATTGGTAACCCCTACTTTTCATTCCATTTTCAGTCATTATTCGTTACTTTCTTATATGCTCAACTTGAATGAAAATGGCTTCACACTAAACATGTGCAAACATGTTTGAACACAACACTCGTGACACTGAGTGATTCAACATGTGGACAGACTGTCCTTAAAAAGGACATTTTTGAAAAATTAGTTTTTCTGAAATGTAACAATGTCTTCCTGAAAGACATTCAGCAAAAATAGTTTTAAGATTGCTATTTTTTCTTACATGAATAATTCATTAATCCTTTAGGAATTGGTTAATATGTTTCTGGTCACATGACCTGAACTTTTGGTCAAAAATACATTTTTCTGGGTTAATATTACCCACTCTTTTCAAATCTGTTAGTTATGTTTTTGTGCAAACTATTGTAGAAAATAAAATGCCCGGTTAGGTCAAATAAATGCCCGGTTAGGTCAATTGAATGCCAGGTTAGGTCAATTGAATGCCAGGTTAGGTCAACTGTACGCCGTTGACGATTGGTTAGGTTAAGTCATGATATTTTCCTTAGTTTTAACGAAAATATCGGGTAAACTTTAAATAGCTGTAATTTTTTTAATATTCATTTGTATTTGTAGTCGGGGGTGGTATGACGTCATGCTACACTAGCATTGAAGCACCTAAACATGTTTTCCCTAAATCGAAGAAGGTTACGAGGTGATATGATAGAAGTATATAAAATAATACATGAGTTAGATAATATAGACTTCCATTCTCTTTTTACAAAGGATCACAATGATAGGACAAGAGGCCATAGCCTTAAGCTTTTTCAGCTAAGATGTAAATCACAGTTAGTACAACATAGTTTTTCAAATAGAATAGTAAAATTCTGGAATAGGTTAGATGATGAAGTTGTGAGTTCCCATACTTTGGAGACTTTTAAGAATAAACTAGATAAATTAATGACTGAAAGAGGTATTTGGTAATGACGTTTTGCTGGAACTGGTAACGGTGTGGAGAAGAGGTTTGTGAACCCTTCCCACATATACATATATATTTATATAGTTTATTTTTTATTTGGGTAAATCTCATCACCCACACAGAGTGATGGGATGTAGGGTGGCAGCATCTTGGGTTAGGGGATACTCTCTGTCTTTATACCCCCCCATTGAAAGAGATTTCTCTGCTGAGCGGTGCCCCCCCATAGCACTATGAGGTATGAAAGACTCTTTGTGTTCACTTGCCTCAGAGACACCTTTAAATGGGAGACCCTGTATGGGTGTACATTCAAATACTCTATACAGTCTTTACAGTCCCACCTACTCCTTTTATCTTAATTGTAGAGCTTGTATTATATTATTCAGGTTGTAGCTATATAGCTGTATGGCTGTATAGATAACCATGTGATGTCTACAATTACTACAGTAGTGGTATGATGAATGATCCACAAGATCCAAAGTTTTGAAGTTAATGTACAGCTAGTAGATGTGTGACAATCTGCAATTAGCAGAGATCAATTGGATCTTAATTTTGCACGTAACTGTATTTATGGTTTATTTATATTAACAGTGGAGACACAGATGGGCCGAAGGGCCCCTAGTGTGCCCACTATAAAATATTTACCATGTTTACTATGTCATTTGCTCATCCAATCAGCAGAATTTTAGACTTACCGGCAGTTTTTTACAATGTCTGACTGTGAAGGTTGTTCTCTGACTTACCTACAGTGTATTGAACATTTTGGTCACAACAATAGTGCATCTATAGATTTTTTTAAAAAACACGGTATATTACCTAGATCTTAGGTAAGTTGTGTTAGGTTATGCTTTATTGTATAAAGTGTAGTCAAAAATACATTTTTTAAGTGTATTTTGGTGTGCTTTGTTCGAATATGACCTTCATTTCTTGTGCAAATGAACAGAAATACAGTTGTCATTGCATGGCCCAAACACGTATTTCTGTTCATTTGCACAAGAAATGAAGGTCATATTTGAACAGAGCACACCAAAATACACTTGAAAAATGTATTTTTGACCAAAAGTTCAGGTCATGTGGTCAGCAACATAATTACCTTACTAAGTGCAAAGATCAATTTTATTTTACATTTTTATTTTTTTACTTAAGATCTATTGATCACTATTAATATTATTTCAAATGGTAAAATTGTTAAATTGTATTGCTTATTATTTAAGTATAAGTCTAAAATCAGGTATTGTTTCATTGTATTTTATATCTGACCTTAATTAAATATATGCTCGATTATAATGATTTGTATAGAATTTAATAAATGGCACCGAGAGAAATGTTTGTAATGAACAATGTTGATATAGCAGTTTTATAAGTATTTCAAATTAAACTTTTTAATATAGCATTTTTTTATATAGTCGTTTTGGAAAGATAAATTTAAGATGTCTGTTGAATGTAACTTCCCAAGAGAATGTAACGGTTTTTATATTTTTTGTGGGTGTTTCGGTTGGGAATGGGGGACAAGAGCTGCCCTTTGGGGAAGAAGTTGGGGAAAACCCTCTACAAGGGTGCCATAAGATCCTACATACGGGGAGTTGAATTCTAGATTTTGTTCAGTCAGGATCACAGGTTTTTGCGGCTCTCAAAATTTTGTAAGTATAGCTTAGCTTGTCAGTTTAGTGTTAATAGCAAATTACCAGATTCTTTCTCTTTCGGTGCTGTTTTATGCAATAACTAATAACGTTCGCCCTTGCCCTAAAGGTTTGAAATCCTTAAATAATTTAGTTATTTTAATAAAATAAACTCCAACCGGTAAGTTATTTCGTTAATCCTTAAGGTTGTGTCAGTGAAAAGTCGACTGGTAAAGCTGGACAGATATTCATTTCCCTGTTGCACGCTTAATATATCAGCCAAATAGGCCCTTTAATAAGTAAAACACTACACGATATTCAGAAATTCTTTTATAATTGCGATGAAAATATATCACATTCTTATATTGAGGAATACTATATTTTCTAGTTTATTATAAAAATAAAAGGTAACTGTAACACATTACTTTTCCATAGAAGTAACTGTAGCCGTAATGACGTTACTTTCTATTGCAAGTAACGGTCACGGTAACACCGTTATTTTAAAAAAGTAATTCTCCTAACACTGCGTATAGGCCTATTTATCAGAGAATGGACAGACAAGGGGGGGGGGGAGTTTAGTCTTATACTTTAAGAATGATTAAATGTCAGTTCAGAATGACAGTATGAAATTAGACAACAGGGTAGATTCAATTTGGGGTGATATTTGTGTATCAAGCAAAGAGTATATTAGGATAGGTTCATTTTACAGACCTCTAAACCAAGCACAGGAAGTTCATGATAGTATTGGTTCAGGAAATAAATAATAGGGAAGGTAACTTCATTTAGTGCTGTAATGATACCTTTCTAACGTAATTTGTAGACAAACCAACTAGGGATAAAACAATCTTAGATTTGGTTCATTTCAATGATCATGAGGTTATTAGGGAACTTGCAGTAGGAGAGAGTCATTGAGGAATAGTGTCCATTTGATCATATGTTTTAAGATAGAATTAAATAGGGATCTAGTCAACAATGACCATCTAATGATCCAGGGGTTCTCAAACTGGGGTATACGCGTACGTATTAAGGTTTCGTGGGGGTACGGGAAGGAATGGACCAAATTTACGCTATATACAGGGCGTCCCAAAAAAGTGTATACACACTTTAACAGCTGATAGCTCAATTGATGTTTCTTTCTTTCCAAGTTAAACCCATTAGAATTAATAATGGCAGTCAGACTAAACTTTGAACAAAGGAAATTCATTCTAAAATGCTACTGGAAGTGTGAAAACGCAGTTGAAGTGCAAAGACAGTTTAGGAGGGAGTTTCAAACAGATCCACCAACGCGACTTACCATCACTCGAATTAGAGATAAGTTTGAAGCCGATGGAACTGTTCAGAATGTCCACAAGAAGCGTTCCGGAAGACCACGGACATCGACAAGCCCCACAAAGCAAGAAAGAGTACTGGAAACGTATCACCAAAGTCCAAGAAAATCTGTGCGGCAAGCGAGTCGTGAGGTAGGAATTTCAGAATCGTCTGTCCAACGCATTTTGAAGCGCTGTCAATGGAAAAGTTACATTCCAAGATTAGTCCATGCTATTAATGAAGATGATCCGGACCGAAGAGTGGAGTATTGCGAGTGGTACTTGGCACGATGTGGATGTGGATTGGACGAAGGGGTTTCGTAGAATACCCTCCGCGTTCACCAGACCTCACACCACTAGACTTTTTTTTATGGGGATACTTAAAAGACAAAGTCTACGCTATAAAACCTGCAACAGTCGCTGAATTGAGAGCAGCCATTGAACGAGAATGCACACAAATACCAAACGAAGTGTTTCGTGATGTTTGCGATTCCATTGCTTCGCGTTATCAGCAGTGCCTGGACCAGAACGGACGTCAGTTTGAAAACAGGCGTTGACAAAACAATTAAATAATGTCTGTAGATTCTATTACATTTTGAAAATGAAATGTATTTTAATAAACACTGCCTTCATAATTATTTAAAGTGTGTATACATTTTTTTGGGACGCCCTGTATATTTATTTCGACATAATTCAAGTGAATATTCTAAAAAAAAATTTGAAAACGTTTATTCACTCATTGAGAAACTAGTTTCCACACATCAGACACATTCCTCACACTAAAATTCAAGCACTATAGCTACCCTAATTTTATTTACATATGTAGTTTGTTGTTTATTCATTTAATAAAGCATTTATTATTGATATTTCTGTATCTTATGTGAATTTTTACTAATGTGGGGTACTAGCTGATTGTCTAATGAATCAGAGGGTACGAAGTGACAAAAAGTTTGAGAACCCCTGATCTAATCTCTTGCTTCTCAAGGGGTGACTATAATAAATTTTGGGATTTGTTGGGCTCAGTAAATTGGGATAATGAATTTGCCAATAAAAATGCTATTGAGATGTGATCTATATTAAAGGAAATTTTAGAGGATGTACAATGCTTGGTGTATTCCTTTCAAAACTTGTTAGGAACAACGAGATTAGGAAGCCTTTGTGATGGAACAGGGAAAGAGCTAAAATGATTAAAAATGAAAAAAGGGCATTCAGGGAATTTAAAAGCAGTGATAGTCTTTTGGACTTGGCCAATTATTTATGAACACAGTAGTGCCAACCATTACATTAACTTCCATCTTATTAGATCTGTAATAAAATCTGTATAAAAAAGTAAGTAAATTTACACAATTATTTTGGAAAAAAGTTTTCCTCCCTTTTTTTTTACCCCCCTCCTCCCTGCCCGTAAAAAACCAGGTTTTACAAAAAAGGGGGTTTTATTGCCAACCCTCCCTAGGAATGTTAAATGAGTAATGTTCGAAGTTGTTTAGTGTCCTCTGTAATGACAAAAGACAGTGACGGAAGAGACCTACAAACAGCTTTACGTGGGATACGAACCATCTATGGGTCGTTACATCATCTGAATGCAGAGATCGGTCATCCATCCAACTATTGTTGAACGAACCCAGCGTTGTTTAACTTCCCTGATCTAACGGGAAGAGGTGTTGTGATGTGGCCACGTAACTCACGAAATGTATTTTCTGCATATAATTTTATTATTTTTTTAATTTTTTTTACAGATTGCGTTTGGGCGTTCGTTTATGAGTCCGGTTTCAGGTAAACGCTGTGTTTGCTTACATGAACGCTGGAAATTTCAATGGATCCGAGAACGAAATTAAGAAATAGACTCTCTTTCCGAGGTCGGAAACGCTTTCGAGAGAGGGATGAGGGGTTATACGAACCACGGTCTAAATTGCGAAGGGACAGCAACAGTCAACACAGAAATTTAGATGATGGTAAGTTCACTAGGATTCATCCTATTGGACGTAGAGCATTGCAAAGTCTCCTGGAGAAAGAACCTTTTGTTATTGCAATAAAACTCACAACAGAGAGTTCAGGTTATCATATACTTATAGAAAATAGAGAAATTGACGATTTGAAACTATGTTTAGTGATAAAACTACTCAACAAGGCTGTAACTAGTAAAGCTAATTCAAAAAGTACTATTGATTTGTTGTTACAGACTTTTAATCGTCCAACTTTTATTACAAATTTGATGACTTTTATTTCGGGTACAAAGTACGTGAATTCGAAAGCTAATGAATATATCCCTTTAATTGGTTTTGTTCTTGAGCATTTTTTGAGATTTATACCTGATGTTGCCTTTCCTATCGTCTCGAATTTAACTGATTTGTGCATGGGCGTTATTCGTTATTTGAAACTAGAGCAACATACTGATCCAAAAGACCTTGAACAGTCGTTCGTCAACATACAGCTACAACTGCAAGCAAATCGGGATAAATGGCAACGCCACCAAACTTCAAAAACTTCTGATGGGAAGAATCCTGTCGATGATTTTCGGGATCATGAAGTCATACCGACTTGTGACGAACTCAACAAAACTGAAAAACCTTTTTTGAGGGCACACATTGTCGAAGGAAGCTATGATAACTCTCAACATTACCTAGACGTACAATTTAGGCTGCTGAAAGAAGATTTCGTTCGACCATTGCGAGAAGGACTGCGTAACTTTCGTACCGACAAATCCAGAGGTAGAGATATAAGAATATATAAAAACGTCACTTTAGAATACACGAACATTAATGGCCCTGATTTGCTACATTATTTGAAACTAAATCTTCGCCGTCATTTCAGAATTAAAGAGTCTAAACGATTAATGTATGGGAATATTCTTTGCATTAGCCATGACAACTTCGAAACCATGGTAACGGCGACTGTGAAAAACAGAGATGAACTTCATAAAGGTCTCCTTGGAATCAAAATTGAAACCGAGCCTTTTACACTTGAGTTTAATGAAACTTACTCAATTATTGAATCAAAAGCTTACTTTGTTTCTTATATGCACACCTTAAAAGCCCTCAAAGAATTTGATACGGTACCATTCAGGAATTACATCGTTAGTGTTAATGAATCTTGTACTGCTCCAACTTATTTAAGCGAATTAACAACTTATAACTTCAGTACTGAAGATGACTCGGCACTGAGTAATGCGCATAATGTGTGCGTTTTGGGAGACGTTAAGGAGTGGCCTTCGTATCATCAACTAAAATTGGATGAATCACAGTTCCGTGCTCTTCATGGAGCACTTACCCGCCAAATGGCAATAATTCAAGGCCCTCCTGGGACAGGAAAAACATTCTTAGGACTTCAAATTGTCAGAATTTTGCTCTGTAATCAGAAGAAATGGAACATAGGCAACTCACCTATACTAGTAGTATGCTACACGAATCACGCATTAGATCAGTTTCTAGAAGGAATAAGTTCATATACAAACCGTATTATACGCATCGGTTCTCGAAGTAAAAGTGAAATTTTGAAAAGATTTCAGATCAAGGATCAGTTGCGCCAGTATATTCCCACTGAAGATAATCGCTTCATAACAAGGAGGTACAGAAAAGTTTGTCAAGAATTAAATGACTTGAAAGGGATTATTGAAAGATTTTCTGAAGCTTCTTTTGCACTGAAAGAACTTGGTATCCTTAGTCTTGCTACATTCACGCAAACGAATTACAACGTCATTGCTGATGAAATGAGGGATCAGTTGAAATCTATCACTTTGAGAAATTTCCTGGTTGGGAGTTATCAAAACGAGGAAGTTTTCAATAGGTTCAATCGACAAAAGAAAGAGTACATAGATTCTTCCACATTGAATGATTGTGATGACAATAATTCTGACTTCATAATGGATGATGATGAAGAATTTGGAAGGATGCTAGACGAGAATGATGAAGATTTTGCACCATTTTCTCATGAACTAGATTTGATTCTCAGGTGTACTTCTCCATACCCATGTATCACATTCGAACTCACTCACAAACAAATTGAAAATTTCAAACATTCAAGTAAAGAATTACTAGTGGAATTAAAAATAATGGAAATAGTGAATGTAATTCCAATTGAAGAAGGGGAATGTAATGAGTTAGAAGGTTGCAACGTTCATGATTTGGATTTGGAAGGCAGATTGAAACTTTACGCCTTTTGGAAGACAAAACTGAAGGCCAGAATTCAAGAAGAGAAGAGAGTTTACGAAAAAAAGTATATTGAACTTAATGAGTCACTTGCAGCTTTGAAGGATTTGCAATATTTAACTTTAATGAAAACAGTAGATGTGGTTGGCATGACAACGACTGGCGCTGCCCAGTATTGTAAAGTTCTACATGATTTGGCTCCTCCAATAGGTAAGAGACAATTACTCATATGATTTTACTGTTAAATGTAGACGTTAACTCGAGATCACATACGATTCTTTTTATCGGTATTATCTCGCTTGATATCATATCCTTTCATTCCTCAGGGGCTCCTCCAGTATTTGGGTGAGGGGGGTGGTTGGTATCAAAATCTCCCTCAAATAACTTCTAAAGAACGTTTTCTGGTGTAAATTTCGCTCATTGATGAGCTACACATTTTGCCAAGCTTTCAAAGGACAAAAGATAATGTCTTTTGTACATAAAAATGGTCTCTTCTACATAATATTTCCGTTACAAAAGTTAGCATTGTGAAAAAAGTAAATTTACTAAGGCAAGCGGGGTGGCTAGTCACCTCAGTGCCCCCCCCCCTGGAGGAGCCCCTCTTCCTCGTCCAAGAGTGAGGAAACCTTCAAAGAGGCAATTCATAAAATTATCTATTTTTATTTCATGTAATTCTCATTTTCATCCGTGGCTTTCCAATTTTGGCCCAGGTTACGTCGAAATGAAATTACGTTAGAAAATATATTAGCGATTTTCACGTGACGTCTTAACTGAGTGACATTCTCAAGTCAAGAAACCTACTTCAAATGTGATTTTCTCACGTTGTGCATTCTCAGTTGTGGACCAGGAATGGGCATAAAATTGAGTGGGAAGTGCTCTTTAAAAAAGAAATTGGGTACAGGTATCCTTTCAGGTTGCCAGCACCAGAACCTCGGTGGGTTAGGACCGTTTACCTTTAATTAAGTGAAGTGAAAACAGAGGTCGGGGGCTCGTCTTTTGATAGTGCCCCTCCTGACCTATTATTTTGTCATTTTTGTCATTTATCAGTAATAATTACAGTAATCGCTGGTACAACAATCAGATTAATCCTTTCACACAATAAAAGAAAATGGTAGATAAGTGGGTACCCTAGGTAACCTAGTGGTTAAGAGGCTGAGCTGCTGCTGGTAGGGTGTGGTTCGGATTCCACGTTAAACTGTAGGTCTAAAGTGGAGCGACAAGCTTGACCATCGTGAGAATGAACAATTTGGCGGGAGCAAACCAAGGTTTATATACAGAATTTGAAAATATAATTTGTCATAGGGATATGGCAACCCCACCGCCATCAACAGGCGCAGTTAGCACCGCATCTCCTGTGTTACAGGAGGGGAAGGATATCGCGCTGGGGACCCATCCTTCCCCTTTTTCTCCCCACGTTGGGTACCCATAACCTCGGATCGCATCCGGGCTGTTTCTGCCTTCTCACCCCGTCATTGTTGGGATACGAGGTTTTTGGTGATGTCATTTATGAAAGTAGGGCACCCTCTTAATAAATTCGTTTACAGTATTTGCTTATTTGTGGACAGTCATAATAGAAGAAGCCGCTGAGATTCTCGAAGCGCACGTCCTCGCTTCTCTTTCCGCTGAATGCAAACACCTTATTATGATTGGTAAGTAGATTCCTCTTTATTTCAGGCATGCTCAGTACGTTACGATATGGCATACTGTAAAAAGTAAAGGTTCATGGGTACCCACTCCATTTATGGTAAGCACTACTCTGCCGAGCGTCAAGGCCTACCTCTAATATGGGAAACACCTCGCTGTATATTATCTGCCAGCTTCTGAGAGTCCGGAGGGCTACAATGTCGTAACACCACTTCCCGTTGATCAGCGAAGTTAAGCGACATTGGGTTTGGGTAGTAGTTGGATGGGAGACCGTCTTCCGTTTTCAGATTATGTAGCGACCCGTGGTTCGGAACCCACGTAAAGCTGTAGGTCCCCTCCGTCATATGACCTTAGATGTTGCGAAGGAGGTTAAACAACCCCAATCATTATTAGCTGAAAGTCTGGAGTGTATCGCTACAATTATCATGTAGTCATTGGTATACTTTCGACTTCATTCAAGTATTTAACACTTATTGTTATTATTATTATTAGTATTACTGAGCTCTCTCGATCCACTTGAGGCAGCTCAGCGAGCAACATGTTGCCCGCAGCTACGGGTTGGGATCTCTGGCTTTTAGCATGCTGTAGGTGTAATATAGCGAATATATTTGAATTAGGGTGCTTTATGGTAAGTGTATAAACCTAATTTGATTTCAGGTGATCATCAGCAGTTGCGACCCAAACCGAATGTCTTTGAACTCGCAAAACAATACCACTTGGACACTTCACTGTTCGAAAGACTGATTAAAAATGGGATCAAGTGAGTTTTAATAGACTAGTGGTACATTTGTTTTTATTCATTCTTTATACTCTCAGTGAATTGGAGTACAAATGCGGGTTGCGCACCATATAGAATGTTAGAGAATGTAAACAAAATGCGTCTAGGAGTAGTATGGTTAACCAAGTACTGCAATGTTTTGGAGTTGTTCAACGTCCTCCTTCGTAATGGCGAAACTCTCTTGACGGAGATGACCTACGTCTTTATGTGGAATAAGAGCCATTTAACAGTCGCTACATTATTTGCATGCATAGCGGAGGGTCCTCCATTTAACCACTGAGCAGACCCAACGTCGCTTAACCTTACCATTCTAATGAGAAGCGGTGTTGCGAGCAAATCCAAATGGTTAATCCAACTATATACTGTGATTGCACAAACCGTACGCATAGTTTTCTTTTATAAGAAATTAGTGGAAACATGTATAAACACGTATAGTACACTTGATTAACCATATCATATGTAGGTATTATTACCTCGTCATTTGATATAGTCTGCAAATAGAGTGTGTTTCAGAAGTCGCGCACCACAGTTTCAGGTCATCCGCACCTATAAATACGGTGCGTGACTTCTGAAACACCTTGTAGTTAAGCATATATTTATTTGTTTTATAACCAAGGACATTTTCTTCGTGTAGGAAACTGTTTAATTCAGTGAGGTGGCGATGAGTTAACTACCAGTAATATACCTTTCGTAGGTACCAGGTACTGGAATATCAACACAGGATGAAACCTTTGTTTTCAAATCTTTTGGTTCCTTCCATATACGAGAACTTGAAGGATCACGCTTCCGTTCAGAGCTACCCGAAAATCAGGGGTGTGGCCAAAGACCTTTTCTTCGTTGATCACACCGAGTTTGAAAAGGCTGTGAGTTATATATATATATATATATATATTTTTTATTTTTTTCATTCGTAAAGGGGTCGGCCAAACGTTTATATTGTTACCACTCTATTACTGCACCCTCTACAAAACCATGCCATAAAAAAATTCGCGTGCCCACCAAAGTACAGGGTGTCCGAGAATTATCTGTACAATATTTGGCTGTTATTAAAAGTCAACCATGAAGTGTAGAAATTCCAGTGTTGTCCCATTTTACAGAGAATCTCATTAAGGTTTTTCTGATACCACGTTTTGACAAGTTTTTTTAGAAATGTACGCGGGTGACAGACATTGATGATTTAAAAGCAAGAATCACAGCTGCTATTGAGCGAATTGATGTGGATATGCTGCAGCGTACATGGCAACATTTGGAGTATCGATTGGATGTTTTGCGAATCACTAATGGTGCACATATCGAATGTTTGTAACAACGTTACTTTAATAAAAGAAACTTTTGAAAATACAGATTCTAAATAATCTTGTTTAAGAATTTTACGTGTGTTATCAAGAATTTTATTAAAAGATGAAATTGTACAGATAATGTTCGGACACACTGGAATTTCTAAAAAACTTGTCAAAACTTGGTATTAGAAAACACTTAATGAGATTCTCTGTAAAATGGGACAACACTGGAATTTCTACACTTCATGGTTGACTTTTAATAACAGCCAAAAATTGTACAGATAATTCTCGGACACCCTGTGTATATATATATATATATATATATATATATATATATATATATATATATATATATATATATATATGTAAAAATGAAATGAATCCATATTCATTTTTACATAAGAACCAAAATCGCTTAACGCGAGTTTGGATAATAATTTTACTTGTGGCTTCCTATTTTTGTTCGTGTCAAAACCCTACGATCTACCATACCTATGGTTTAGTCGTATCCATTTTCATTTATTATAGAAGTTATTATAATTAATTATGATTGTCTTGCATCTCACCCTCGACCCTAGATTATACATACGCATTGCATATAAGAGGATTGGAACCAGTAGTTGTGCTTCTTAGTCCTTGATACCCACTCTGTCTTTAATTCGTTTCTTTTAGGTCCTCCCTAATAATGACTTACAGTTATACTGCACGTATGACATAATGTGAATAACTATGAAGTCATAAAGTAACTTAATTCTCTTCACGTTTTCCATACCTTGAACACTGAATCACGTGTTTAGTATTTGGACATCTTCCGTATTGAATGTATGGTAAATTCCTTAATAATAATAATAATAATAATAATAATAATAATAAAAAAGAAACCATTCTCTATACATCATTAGTTATGTTGCTTCCTACCTATTGTCTACTGATACCTATCAACCTATCAGTCCATATTTTACGCGTCTATATTACGCACACAACCTATTCTGTTACTTACATGTAAAATACGTCCACATGTATTTTTTTCTTTTAAGTGCGTTCACCCTCAACTCTCATTAGGCTTACAGTAGTTAAATGCTCAAATTCGCGAATCAGCAGAACCGAACGTTTCTAAGATAAACAACATCTTTCGCTTTGATCCAAATCTATAACATATAATGTAATATAACATATTATGTATATAAATTATCTTGTCATGTCTCATGTACTTGTGTTGTACTAATAACCATATATATAATAACCATATATAATCTGACCATATAATCTGACCATATAATCTGACCATATAATCTAACCATATAATCTAACCATAATATATATATAAAAACACTGTAAAAATGGTAACGACGTAATGTACTTCAATGAAACTATAATTGAATGTAATGACTTTATATATAATGTAAGAATGTACTTTAATCGAACTGTAAGGGACAATCATAAGCGAATGGGAAGTAATCCATAATCGCAATCATAATTGTAATAAACCCAAACAAAAATGATATCGCCTTCAGAAATGAAGACGTGACAAAAAAAAATAAGATTAGTTTTTATTTTATTTATTTTTTTTTATTATTTTTATTTGGAAACTTTCAAACACCTGATCGTGTTTAAAAGGGGGGGAAACTTAACCTCCAACTGCCATCCCCCAACATTCAGGCATATTTTATACATGTATTTGTAAAATGAAGGACACTTGATTACGAGACTCTGCCTTGGACTGTTAAGAGACTCCCCTGGTTAGCAGCCTCGCTGCGGGGAGGGAGGCCGAACCTCTACCCCTGCAAATTAAGAGAGAGAGAGTGAGAAAGAATTAGAAAATTATAGAAGAAAAGTATCAGAAGAAATATCCGTTGCTTGCCTCCCTAACTAGAACCCCCTTCGAATCCGAACCGACAAAGGGCCATAAAGGGGGGGTTAACAGTTGGCGACCCTATAGCCAGGATAAACACATAGAAGAAGGAAGGGTCTAACAGCTGGCGACCCTTTACCAGGATAAGAAGAAGATTTATAAAAGAAGATTTACAAGAAGATGATTTATAAAAGATGATTTATAAAAGATGATTTATAAAAGATGATTTATAAAAGATGATTTATAAAAGATGATTTATAAAAGATGATTTATACAAGATGATTTATAAAAGAAGATTTATAAAAGAAGATTTATAAAAGAAGATTTATAAAAGAAGATTTATAAAGAAGATTTATAAAGAAGATTTATAAAAGAAGATTTATAAAAGAAGATTTATAAAAGAAGATTTATCAGGATAAAACCATTTGACCGGCGTGTCACGACTTCTAGTTCGTAACATCCACCCTTGACCGGTGTGTCACGACTCCAAGTTCTCTACGCCTAGTTTTCATCCAAGAACAAGTGGCCAGCAAGACACGTCTTCAGGACACGTCTCTGAGGATTTTGCCAGTAGAACTTTTGTTAAGTACATTTTGTTTTTTTAAGTAATTTATAAACACTTGAAAAAAATCAGTATTATTAACAGTTAATAATGAGTATCAAGTCAGAATTTACACAAAACACAGTGAACATTTCAGACACCAGTGATACATTTTTTTTAGTGAAAACAGTAATTGTAACAGAGTTAAATGTAAGAGAAGTTAAATGTAAGAGAAGTTAAATGTAAGAGAGAATTAATTTCAGAGAGAATTAATTTCAGAGAGAATTAATTTCAGAGAGAATTAATTTCAGAGAGAATTAATTTCAAAAGAGAGTTAATTTCAAGAGAGAGTTAATTTCAGAGAGAGTTAATTTCAGAGAGAGTTAATTTCAGAGAAAGTTTATTGTAACAGAGTTAATTTCAAAAGAGAGTTAATTTCAAAAGAGAGTTAATTTCAGAGAGAGTTTATTGTAACAGAAAGTTTATTGTAACAGAAAGTTTATTGTAACAGAAAGTTTATTGTAACAGAGTTAATTTCAAAAGAGAGTTAATTTCAAAAGAGAGTTAATTTCAAAAGAGAGTTAATTTCAAGAGAGAGTTAATTTCAAGAGAGAGTTAATTTCAAGAGAGAGTTAATTTCAGAGTTATTGTCACTGTTATATTCAGTATAGAATAATTTTATTTTATGTACCAAACATAATAATACCAGAGTGAAATGTTGTTTACATTTTATATTTTTGTTTGCAAATTTTTTTCAATTACTGAATTGAATTGACTTGAAAATTAAGAGAGAGAGAGTTTACAGAGAGTTTATAGATTTAGAGAGATATTTGAAGTAAGTTTTAGTTGCAAAGAAGTTGCAAGTCAGTTTTAGTTGCAAATAAGTTGCAAGTCAGTTTTAGTTGCAAATAAGTTGCAAGTCAGTTTTCGTTGCAAACAAGTTGCAAGTAAGTTTTCGTTGCAAATAAGTTGCAAGTCAGTTTTGAAGTCAGTTTTCGTTGCAAATAAGTTGCAAGTCAGTTTTGAAGTCAGTTTTCGTTGCAAATAAGTTGCAAGTCAGTTTTCGTTGCAAATAAGTTGCAAGTCAGTTTTGAAGTCAGTTTTCGTTGCAAATAAGTTGCAATTCAGTTTTGAAGTCAGTTTTCGTTGCAAACAAGTTGCAAGTCAGTTTTGAAGTCAGTTTTCGTTGCAAACAAGTTGCAAGTCAGTTTTCGTTGCAAACAAGTTGCAAGTCAGTTTTGAAGTCAGTTTTCGTTGCAAAAGTTGCAAGTCAGTTTTGAAGTCAGTTTCGTTGCAAACAAGTTGCAAGTCAGTTTTGAAGTCAGTTTTCGTTGCAAATAAGTTGCAAGTCAGTTTTATTTGCAAATAAGTTGCAAATCAGTTTTCAGTTGGTTGCATCCAAAAGGGACAACCAAACCCCAGAGATTTATAAAGATACTTGACAAGCGTTCAAGTTAGATAGTTAAGTTTCAGAATACTTGACAAGCGTTCAAGTTAGACAGTTAAGTTTCAAGAATACTTGATAAGAGTTCAAGTTACAGTTCAGAATACTTGACAAGCGTTCAAGTTAGATAGTTAAGTTTCAGAATACTTGACAAGCGTTCAAGTTAGACAGTTAAGTTTCAAGAATACTTGATAAGAGTTCAAGTTACAGTTCAGAATACTTGACAAGCGTTCAAGTCAGATAGTTTCAGAATACTTGACAAGAGGTCAAGTCAGAAGGTTGCGCCAAGATGGACAACCGCCCCAGAGATTTATAGAAATACTTGACAAGAGGTCAAGTCAGAAGGTTGCGCCAAGATGGACAACCGCCCCCAGAGACATAGAAATACTTGGCAAGAGGTCAAGTCAGAAGGTTGCGCCAAAAGGGACAACCGCCCCAGAGATTTGTAGAAATACTTGACAAGAGGTCAAGTCAGAAGGTTGCGCCAGGATGGACAACCGCCCCCAGAGACATAGAAATACTTGGCAAGAGGTCAAGTCAGAAGGTTGCGCCAAGATGGACGACCGCCCCCAGAGACATAGAAATACTTGGCAAGAGGTCAAGTCAGAAGGTTGCGCCAAGAAGGGACAACCGCCCCAGAGATTTATAGAAATACTTGACAAGAGGTCAAGTCAGAAGGTTGCGCCAAGAGGAACAACCGCCCCAGTTTTGAAGAAGCCAGTTTTGAAGAAGCCAGTTTTGAAGAAGCCAGTTTTGAAGAAGTTAGTTTTGAAGAAGTTAGTTTTGAAGCAGTTAGTTTTGAAGCAGTTAGTTTTGAAGCAGTTAGTTTTGAAGCAGTTAGTTTTGAAGCAGTTAGTTTTGAAGAAGTTAGTTTTGAAGAAGTTAGTTTTGAAGAAGTTAGTTTTGAAGAAGTTAGTTTTGAAGAAGTTAGTTTTGAAGAAGTTAGTTTTGAAGAAGTTAGTTTTTAAGTCCCAAGTCATTTCAATGCAGTCAATTGAATTCAACTTTTTCTTTGTAAGTTAAGAGAATTTAATTTAAGAAAATGTAATTTAAGAATTTAATTCAACCTTTTTTGTGTTGTAAAGAGAACCTTTCTTTGTTTGTTGTAAGAGGGAAATGGACCGATTTGTCTTTTCTTTTTTTTTTTGCCATTGTTGCGTATAAAAATATATAGGTAAAATGACATATTTTATTGTTGGCAACCAAAACCGTTTTTACAAATGTTGGTAACGAGTTTTATAATTATTGCGATTATATGATGACAGAAATAGTGTAATAATTAATCGATCATGTACCTAATTTATCTTGCTCTGTATGGTCGGGAAATTTACCCGTAGGACCGCACATGGCCCTAAATTTCAGTTGTGTTTATTCTTTTTTGTCATTTAATTTTAATAAAACTTCTACACAATAAAACATATGTATTTATCATATGCAAACAAGTTTTCAGACTAAAATATCAAATAATTCAAATTCTATCAACATTCAACGAAAGAGTATGGTTTTTCTACTTAACATGCAAAAAATTATTAAACCTTTTTAATATTTTTTTTTAGTATATAAAAATAATTTTTAATGTAAAATTTACCTGAAATTATTAAAAGAAAAGATTGTTCGAAATGCTTTCCTTCCATTTCAATAACACTTTTTATTCTTGGCCGAAACTCATCTAAGGTTCGATTTACTTTTATTTTTAAGAATATTATAAAATTATGTTTAGCTCATTAAAATGCATATTTTTAATTTGTATTCTTAATTTTCTTAATTCAATTATCGTACCGATACTTCTGGTTAATGTTAATGGTTATATAGTTCATATATAGCTAGGAATGTTACTAGTCGAATTTAATTCCATCTTCCAAAATTCAATTTTTAAACCGTGAGATTTACTTCATCAATTGTAAGTCCTCTAAGTACATTTCTTTGTATTACCTTAATTCTTATTTTTAAGAATATTATAAAATTATGTTTAGCTCATTAAAATGCATATTTTTAATTTGTATTCTTAACTTTCTTAATTCAATTATCGTACCGATACTTCTGGTTAATGTTTATATAGTTCATAATTATATAGCTAGGAATGTTACTAGTCGAATTTAATTCCATCTTCAAAAATTCAATTTTTAAACCGTGAGATTTACTTTCATCAATTGTAAGTCCTCTAAGTACATTTCTTTGTATTACCTTAATACGTGGAACTGATTTAATTAAATACTTAAATACTACCTTGAACTTAAAGGATTTTATAATAATAATGATGATGATAATAATAACAACAATAATTGACTCAAAAGATTTTATAACCCTAAACCCATCTTAAATTATTATACATTATTTTTAAACTTTGTTAATTCAAAAACCTCCCAAATCCCTACACATACACACGCATGTATGCGCACTATATATATATATATATATATATATATATATATATACACAAACCTTATGCTAAAATCATTGGATGTCACAATAAACTATTTCATAGCGTGAAAGTGCTAACTATGCTATTTATATAGTCCTACGCATTTTTGCTTACTATATATAAATTTTTGCTCAGGCGTTTATTCAGTTAATTTAAGAATCCTCTCCGCTAATCTATCCCTCAAATTTATAAGATACACACTTTGTATCTAATACACACACATACACACTAGACCACAGGTCTATACATCATCCATTACGTAATTCGATTTTTACCTACAATAGTCAATAAAATTAGTTATAGACTGCACGATCAGGGTAACTTTGGAAAATAATTTATATTTTTCCCTTTTACCTACTATTCAGTATGTATGTAATTTTCCCCACAGAAATTTTCTTTTTAAATTAACAATACCATTCTTTGTCTAGCGTAATTGTTTGTCTAAAATTGAAGTATTAATCTTTGAATTTTTTATATTATATAATAACTCACTTGTTCTGTATAAAAATTTGTAATGTAAAGAAAAAAATTCGTCACCTAACTTGAATTAGTTAGAATGTTATTTTCTCATTTGTATTGTATTAATGATACCCTATTAGATTATTGTATAAATATCGTTTTTTAAAAAAAAGGGGAGAGCAATGTAAAAATGAAATGAATCCATATTCATTTTTACATAAGAACCAAAATCGCTTAACGCGAGTTTGGATAATAATTTTACTTGTGGCTTCCTATTTTTGTTCGTGTCAAAACCCTACGATCTACCATACCTATGGTTTAGTCGTATCCATTTTCATTTATTATAGAAGTTATTATAATTAATTATGATTGTCTTGCATCTCACCCTCGACCCTAGATTATACATACGCATTGCATATAAGAGGATTGGAACCAGTAGTTGTGCTTCTTAGTCCTTGATACCCACTCTGTCTTTAATTCGTTTCTTTTAGGTCCTCCCTAATAATGACTTACAGTTATACTGCACGTATGACATAATGTGAATAACTATGAAGTCATAAAGTAACTTAATTCTCTTCACGTTTTCCATACCTTGAACACTGAATCACGTGTTTAGTATTTGGACATCTTCCGTATTGAATGTATGGTAAATTCCTTAATAATAATAATAATAATAATAATAATAATAATAATAATAAAAAGAAACCATTCTCTATACATCATTAGTTATGTTGCTTCCTACCTATTGTCTACTGATACCTATCAACCTATCAGTCCATATTTTACGCGTCTATATTACGCACACAACCTATTCTGTTACTTACATGTAAAATACGTCCACATGTATTTTTTTCTTTTAAGTGCGTTCACCCTCAACTCTCATTAGGCTTACAGTAGTTAAATGCTCAAATTCGCGAATCAGCAGAACCGAACGTTTCTAAGATAAACAACATCTTTCGCTTTGATCCAAATCTATAACATATAATGTAATATAACATATTATGTATATAAACTATCTTGTCATGTCTCATGTACTTGTGTTGTACTAATAACCATATATATAATAACCATATATAATCTGACCATATAATCTGACCATATAATCTGACCATATAATCTGACCATATAATCTAACCATATATATATATATAAAAACACTGTAAAAATGGTAACGACGTAATGTACTTCAATGAAACTATAATTGAATGTAATGACTTTATATATAATGTAAGAATGTACTTTAATCGAACTGTAAGGGACAATCATAAGCGAATGGGAAGTAATCCATAATCGCAATCATAATTGTAATAAACCCAAACAAAAATGATATCGCCTTCAGAAATGAAGACGTGACAAAAAAAAATAAGATTAGTTTTTATTTTTATTTATTTTTTTTTATTATTTTTATTTGGAAACTTTCAAACACCTGATCGTGTTTAAAAGGGGGGGAAACTTAACCTCCAACTGCCATCCCCCAACATTCAGGCATATTTTATACATGTATTTGTAAAATGAAGGACACTTGATTACGAGACTCTGCCTTGGACTGTTAAGAGACTCCCCTGGTTAGCAGCCTCGCTGCGGGGAGGGAGGCCGAACCTCTACCCCTGCAAATTAAGAGAGAGAGAGTGAGAAAGAATTAGAAAATTATAGAAGAAAAGTATCAGAAGAAATATCCGTTGCTTGCCTCCCTAACTAGAACCCCCTTCGAATCCGAACCGACAAAGGGCCATAAAGGGGGGGTTAACATATATATTTATCTATTATTTATCTATTTATTTATTTATTTATTACACCAAATTATAAACATTAAGTCTTATTTTACTCATTTTTTGGATAACAATTTTTATGCTTAGGCGTCCCAGGCAAATTTGATCGCGTGCCATAGGTTCGCCACCACTCTCATAAGTATTCTCATTGCTTCCTCTTTAGTTTTGAAAAGGATCTTACGTAGACTGTTAAAATCAAAGGAAAACTTCCCCATATATTTTGGTGGCATCTCATTTGTCACCATTTGGTGATGTACTTATTTCCTTGATATTATGCGAAAGTATTACTAAATTAAGTTTCATTTTTAACAAAAACTAAGTACGAGATTCAACCATGTACTTAGTTAGAAACAAAGTTTTTTGTAAATAGATCTTTGAATCTCGCTTATCACTTATTTTCCTTTTTATCTTGAAATTTTAGTCCATTAGAAGCGTTATGCTTTCCTACGATACCAAACAAATAACTAAATCATAATTACTCATTATAAAAGTTCCGCTAGTGATACGCTGCCCCTGGTAGGGGGTTTAAGGCTTAAGTGGCAAGAAAATTGAATTTTTTCCCTCGTATACAAAAAGACGTGTAATATAACTGTCTTCAGTTAGTGAAACCCAGATGTTAAATCGTATAACAAATTATTATAGTTTGGTGTTCTTGTCTTTAGAAATTATTCAACTTAATATCCCGAGGGATAGCTTTAATTCTAGGGAATAAAACCATAGAAAATGGGTTTATTAGAAGTAAAAGCTTTCAACCTAATAATAATAATACCCAGATCATCTACACCATGTGTGCTCAAACTTTTTCGCAGGTGGGCACATTTTCCAAATGCTGGAGCACAGGGGGGCGGGGCACACATAAAAAATATTATTATCTGGCTTTAATTGCAATATTCTTTCTATTAACCGGTCTCTAAAACCTTATCTGGGGCTACTCGCGGGCACACCGAAATGGCTTCGCGTACACAGGTTTGAACACCCCTGATCTACACTATAGGCCGAAAGTTTGTTCTTCCGCAAAATCCATTATTTATTCCCTCAATAATTCAACTTCTCATAATTGGCATTACCCATCTAACTTCATCTAATTCTAGCCAAGCGATGATAATGAAAGTTTCGAAAATGTCCATGAAGCAGAATTCCTAATGGGACTTTGTCGACACCTTATTCTCCAAGATTACACTAGCGATGACATCACCATCATTGCACCGTACTCTGGTCAATTTCGACTTCTGAAAAGGGTAATTAATTAATAAATAATTATATATAATATATATATTATATATTATATATATATTTTTAATTGGGGTTGTTTAACCTCCTTCGTAACATCTAAGGTCATATGACGGAGGGGACCTACATCTTTACATGGGATCCGAACAACGAGTCGCTACATAATCTGGGCGCAGAGGACGGTCTCCCATCCAACTACTACCCAGACCCAATGTCGCTTAACTCGCTGATTTCCGGGAAGCGGTGTTAAGACATATATATATATATATATATATATATATATTAGGGTATAACAAAAGTCCGTTAACATAGCTTATTTATTTTCTATTTGTGATGAAGGCAATAACCGTTCAAATTGCATGCCATTCAGGTGTTGACGCAACTAATTCGATTACCTAAGTTACATTGAACGGTACGCAGGACACCCGTAGTGATGGTGTTACACATTCTTGTATGTTGTGTTTTAACTGTTAAATAGTTCGTGGTCTTGTCTGGTAACAACCAACTTTAAATGTCCCCAGAGGAAGCTACACGTAGTACAGGGTGCGGCAAATCGTTGTTGAATTGCATCTTGCTGTCAAGTCCAAGCCAGAGATAAAAAGTTCATCAAAATAACGCTGGATCGCCTTTTCAAGATTGACACAGCAAACAAGAGAACCGACAGCACAAGAAGAACAGTCGGAACCAAAGCTCTTGAACAAAGTGAAGTGTCAGATTTCTCAGAATCCAAAGAGTTTCACGCGTAAAATGGCAAAGGAGATGGGTATTTGAGAGAGGACAATGAGGAGGGTTGTCAAAAATGATCCTGGTCCTATTGTCTGAAAAGTGCCGGCTGCTCAGTGCCTCCACTAAGGAATAAAGACTGGTGAGAAGTCGCTGCTACTCAAAAAGGTAAAGTCAGGTTCGGGCTCCAACCCCGTGTTCTCCGACGAGAAGCTATTCACTGCAAGTTGTGTACAACTATCAAAATAATCGCATCATTGCCAGAAGTCGAGAAGACATCCCAAAGGGCATTAGGAAGGTTTACCGGATTCGGAAGCCCGTCTCCTTGATGGTCTGGGCTGTCGTGATCATGGAAGGCAGATCTCCCTTGATCTTCCTGCCTGAAGGGTAAAGATCAACAAGGCGGTATACATTAGCAGCATCTTGAATGTCGCTCTCCTCCGTTGGGCCGAAGACTTGTTGGGGAGGACGGGGTAATGCCGCACCCTGCAAATCTGACTCGGCAGTGGTCTGTGCACGAGGCAAATGCTTGCTTTAAGCCTCATAACAATTTGAAACATCTGAAAGGAAATCTTGAGCGTGCTTGGGTCGAGATCCCAACAGGGGTCGTGGAGAACAGTATCAGGCTAGAAGCTGTAGTGAGGCCAAAGGAGGACACTCAATAAGATGTTGATACAGTAATCTAACCGTATATAACATTTGTTAGATGTTTTTGCGTATGAAATATATGTGAATAGTTTGTTCGAAGTGTTTCTTTGAGTTACACTTGATCTGTCGCACCCTGTAAAATTAATTTTATTATCTCTTGTTGGGTATAATCAGTCATATAGTTATTGGTTATAAACCTGAAACAAGAAAAACGTAAATGGTAACGGACTTCTGTTACACCCTGTATCTTTGCACCAACATAGGATTAATTCAGATCATTTAACTGATACTAATAATTCTGCACTTTACTTACGTATAAAAGACGAGACAAAAAGACCAAAGAAAATTAACTGAATTTATCTTAATTGAAAGTGTTGACAATTTCAATAATGGTGAAAGTAACATTCACACTGACCCACTCATAAATCAATTTTGTCCCGAGACGTCCTTTTTTAACCCTTATGAACACCGTTTTCACCTGCCAGATGCACGAGATTCATGTATTACCTGTTGTAACTTTTATTTTGATTTTAACCTTTTAGCCTGAACGAAGAGGAGTGGAGCTCCCTCGAAAAGCTTCGTAATTTTAGGTGTTATTTTGTTTTTTAATTGGAATTTTTATGCGTTTTTGTATTATGTATTTTTTTGTTTTTTGTGTATGTTTAATGTATTTTGTATATACGAGTGTATGTATGACTTAACAGACAAATAACTTTACAGCTGCAGGCTGACCGAAGATTCGCCCCATGCCTCCACGTTCGGGTATGCATTTTGGATAACTACCAGGGAGAAGAGAGCAACATAATTCTGCTGTCGCTTGTTCGTAGTAACAAAGAAGAGAATGTTGGATTCGTTAAAATCGACAACAGAGTATGTGTTGCTCTATCAAGGGCTAGACATGGAATGTACATCATTGGTAATATGAACCAGATGACAAGATCAAGTTCATTATGGGGAAAAATCAATCGGAAATTAATCGATGGCGGCCATATTGGCCCAAAACTTCAACTGACGTGTGAAAGTCATCCAAGTGACCAACTAATGGGGATCCTATGAAGAAATGCTTTTAAAAGCCCTGAAGGAGGTTGTAGACTTGCCTGCTCCGCTGCACTTCCGAGTTGTACCATAAATGTTCCAGATTATGTCATTCTTTCGAAAAAGATCATAAATTCTTTAATGCACTCTTCCGTGTGACAAAATACTTTGCGAAAATGGCCATCAGTGTCCCAAGCTGTGCTATCAACGTTGTCCACCATGTCAAGTTCTCATTGAGAAGGAACTTCCATGCAAGCATAAGCATTCATTTGCCTGTTCCATCAAACCTGAGATTTCAAATGCCCTACAAAAGTTGACAAAGAACTTCCTTGTAAACACATTGTAACGATGGAGTGTCATTATGATCCCTCCACCAAGTGTCCAAATAATTGTTCAACGCGTCTCGATTGTGGTCACAAGTGTCGAAAAAAATGCCATATCGAAAAGGATCCTGACCACGACTATTATGTTTGCTTTTTACAATGCGAAAGAATTCCCCCGAATTGTAAATATGAGCACGCGTGCTTGAAAGCTTGTCACGAAGATTGCGGTGGATGTGAACGAAAATAGAGAGAAATTGGAATGTGGACATATTCTAAAAAATATTGCATGTGGGCTTCCTGAGAATCTAGTCAGTGTACTTTTAGTTGCGAGAAAAATCTTCCCTGTGATCATCCGTGCCCTAAATTATGTGGTGAAGATTGTGGTGGGTGCATGGTAAACGTGAAGAAAATTATATCCTCGTGCCAGCACGAAACCATGGTATGTATTTTAAATTAGGAACCTTTATACAGTGAAACACTTGGGATTTTATAGAAACCTAGTAACCCAATTTCAGAATAGAATCTCATAGCTTTTATCGTAATTATATAGGTAGCTTGCAGCGTTTCACCAGATCCGAGCACCTGCACTGAAAGTGTGAGAGGAGTTTGGAATGCGGTCATCCTTGCAAGGAATTGTGCGGGAAAACGTGCAGTGTACTGATGTGCCGAGAGTGGGTTGATATAGGCAGTGTGTGCCCAAGGGCCATTCCGTAAGGTTGCCTTGTTATGTTGTTCATACTTCCCTGGAAATGAAACACACCTTCGGTAGTAGGTAATTAACTTACCTCTTCCATAATATCTACCGTGAGAGATTGGTTTGCCATCTCTCACGATAGATTGGTTTAGAAAGATAGAATATGATAGAAAGTTATGACAATTTTTATAATGTAGGCATTTACCTGTATTAAATTTCACTCGCACATTTATCACTTGACAGAGAGAACAGTGGGCGAATATTGCACTAAAGTTTGTGGAGCAGAGTTGGATTGTGGACACCTTTGCAAAGGACTTTGTGGACACTGTTTAAATGGACGACTTCACTCAAAATGCAGAGAGAAATGCGGCAAATCGCTCGTCTGTGGACATCTGTCAGTATTAAAGTTTTTACATGTCAGCAACCATTCTACTTTTAACTGATTTTTAAAGAGCTTTTTTTTTAGTACTGCTTTTTTCCCGTAATTGTTCATTAATGTATGTATGTATCATTGTAAAAGTAATGTGTACAGGCACTTTTAATATCACACACACACACACGGAAGTTTTTCAGGCTTTGGACCTCTCCCGGACTTGCTTTATTTTATATTACCCCAAAGTCATCCTACATAAAAGTTGTACCTAAACCCAAAAATCATAAGGGAGAGAAGTAAACTCACTGAACGAAATCCACAGACCAAAAAGGACCCAGAGGTAGAACCTGTCGTTTCCTCTTGTGATTATTTGAAAATCCGGAAGGTTGGCAGTTCTGACCGGTTTCCATTGTTACATCTATACACGAAGTCATAAACTCATTTGGGAAGTACTGCACTGAGTTGTAGTCAAATTTTTATAGTTGTTACACCCCAGGCTTAAATTTAAGTGCTAAAATTTCATCAATTTGTTGTGGTCCACTTACGTCATTTGGTTAAAAAATAAAAAAAAATAAAAAAAATCCAAGTTTGGGTTTAAAGTAATTATAGGAAGCATATTTGTATTTTAGTTCTTTTTGAGAAGTCCCGCTTTCATAAGTATTGCCAGGTTACTTCCAATTTGAAGCCATTTCCATTCGCTGTCCAGAAGTGGAAATACTCCAAATTTGGAAAATAGTTTCCACAAATATACTTTTGGGAAAGTGTATGTGTATATATATATATATATTAGGGTGGTCCAAATCCATAGGGGGAAATTTCAAAATTGTCTTAGATAGTCTCCACAAGTGTGGTTTTTGTCCATTTAGTGTCCACATGGTCTGTGCAAAATTGCAGCGTGATTGGTGAATATTTAGAGGTCGCCCCACTCTGAATATATATATATATTATATAATGTACTTTTTCTTCCGTAGGTCCGATGGCTCAAACTCGATCAATTCCAAAAGTTTGGCTTCTAGGGATGGCAACTGGAACTTTATCCACGTCAAGGCTCCCTACATACCTTGACGCCCTCCTCTTGGGGCAATACCACCACATCAATCAAAAGCAAACCACCTCCGACAGTCTGAACCAGGCATGCCAGAGGGTGATTGAAGTCTGGACCCGAGCGCGGATCCCAACTCAACGGATCGACTCCTGTGTCCGTAAGCTTTCAAAGCTTTTAGACCGCTACAAAACACTCAAGAAGCACAGGACCAGGCAACGTGCCAGCGATAGAATGAATGAAGACATCTTCAAAGCGGACATCCAGGAACTGTTTGACATCGCAACCAGTGATGCCATGAGCACAATCGTCAACGTTGAGGACCGAAATTTCCTGTCCATGCAGCGCAAGGACGTCAATTCTTGCAGCATGGCTGGCATTGATAAGGAAACGACTACACAAGAGGACAGAAAGCGATCCAGAATGGAGAAGGAAGCCAAGAGGAAGGCAAGGCATGAAGCAACACAGAAAGATTTGGAAGAAGCAGGAGTGTCATCAATTGATCTTTCCTCTTCTTCTTCTTCCCTTTTTTCGCAAGACGACGACGACTATAGACCATCGTTCCGATTCCTTCTTCGTCTGAAGCTCCGGCACCAAAGCGTCCCAAGAACAAGGTTACGAACATTTTCCAATCTCCAGAAGTCATTGGAGCAATGGATCGCACCAATCTTTCTGACCGGAATGCTGTTTTCGTAACTGGAGCTGTATTACAGGCCGCGGGGCATGATCTGTCTGGGATGACGTGCTCTCGGAGCTCTATTCATCGCTACAGAGAAAGTGGGCGAGAACAGGCAGCTCGAGAAGACCTAGAATCATTCTCTCTAGAAGACCCTGTCCTTCTCCATTGGGACGGAAAGCTTCTCCCCGGCATTGAAGGGAAGAAGACGAATGTGCTTCGGATAGCAATCCTTATAACATTCAATGGACAGGAGAAGCTGCTTGGTGTCCCAAAGATGAAACAAGGAACTGGAGAAGCACAGGCCCAGGCATGCCTTCAAACTATGAAATTATGGAACGTGGAACAGCATGTGAGAGGTCTCGTCTTCGATACCACTGCGTCAAACACGGGTTTACATCGCGGAGCCTGTGTCAGGATTGAAGAAGCATTGGGTCACGAGCTAGTTTGGATCGGTTGTCGACATCATATACTTGAAGTCGTACTTGCTGATGTCTTTGCCTCAATATTTGGCTCAACAGGAAGTCCTGAAACAGGCCTTTTTAAGCGATTTCAAAAGGAATGGCCATCTCTCTCCCACGAAGCATTTGTCTCAGCATCGGACAGCTTGTAACTCCAAGAGATGAGAAAAGAGATGCTCACTTACTTACCTAATGCTCTTCAGGCAAGCCAACTCGTGACGACTACAAGGAGTTCCTTGACTATCTTTGCTCTTCCTGGGGGGAAAGACTGGGTGTCAACTCTTTATCCGAGCTCCGGGTCCCATGCACCACGCGAGATGGATGGCGAAGGCGATTTATGCGCTCAAAATCTACCTCTTTCACTATCAATTCAAGCTCACAGCACGCGAAGAACGAAACGTGACTCAGCTGGCTTTATTTGTCAGTCTGATTTACGTCAAGTACTGGCATGAAGCGCCAATGGGGACACAAACTCCTCTCAATGATCTCAAAATGCTGCATCTTCTGGAAAAATATCCACACGGAGGAGCTGCACAAGCGGCGAAGACAGCTCTAAGACGCCACCTGTGGTACTTGTCGGAGCATCTGATAATAGGATCGATCCTGATACCAAAAGGAGAATGGTTCAACACCTCCAACATCCCCAAAAGAATGGCTGCCCCCGACGAATCGACATGGCGGAAGCTGGTGTTGAAAATGATGTGGCATCCTTCGTCACGAAAAGGACATTGACCCTCTTTGATGCCTTGAAAGTTGGAGGTAAGGAGGAAGCGCGCCAGTTACTTCAAAAAGATCCACGGGAATGGCCAAATGACAAGAACTACAGGGAACTTAGGGATCGCGCCTTAAAGATGAAAGTCGTCAATGATGCTGCCGAGCGAGGTATTGCTCTCGCACAACGCTACAATGACACTTTGACACGAAACGAGGACCAGAAGCAGTACCTCCTACAACTCGTAGCCGCCCACCGAAAACAGATACCAATACCATCCAAGGCGACTCTGATGCAGAAGAAATAATGAAGATACACCCATTATCATGTCCTATTGTCTTACTGTTTTCTTTCATATTCTTTGAGAACCAAAAAAAAATTTAGTTATTCAGTTGTCTATATATTTTCCCAAATTTTCAAAAAGGGGGCAAGTGGGGCGACCCCTAAATATTAACCGAATAACGTGAAACTTTGCACAAATACTGTCCACACCAAGAGGCATAAAACCAACCTTGTGGAGAGAACTTAGTCGATGCTTTAACTTTTTGGACCACCCTAATATATATATATATATATATATATATATATATATATATATATTCTATGAGAAATAGACCTTTGAGATTCTCAATTTCGGATTTCCCATTCTTGGACCAAGACTGGAGAGGGAAGAGACCGTATTGTGACAGGAGAAACATTTTCTCTGTTTAAAAGAGACTTTTTGTTTTTTCAGCTGCAAAGCTCTCTGCAGCAATGATTGCCCACCCTGTCGGATGCCCTGCTTATGGAAATGCGTGCACAGCATTTGCAGAAAAAAATGCGGTGTTCCTTGCATCAACTGTAAGGTAAGAATTGGACATTTTAATCTTGATATTCGCGAAAGTTTTATCCAAAATCCTTCACTGTACAAATTGTTACAGAAGTTACAAGCTAGCAAAGCCTGTAACTTCTGTTACAGGTAGCAAAAAGCAGCAATAAACTACAAGAGAGAAAAGGTCTAAATGAAAATAAAGATAATTGAAAAATCTTCTACCGTGCTTACACTTTTGAGGGTATAAAGCAGGGGTGGGGAACCTGCTGCCCGCGGGCATAATGTGTAATTAAATTCATGTAATTATTTAAATAATTTAAAGTCATCAGTATTTACATCTTACTGTAATTATGTCCCAAATTATTTTTAAAGCTGAATTTTGCCAGGTACAGAGTATTTTAGTTGAAATTTGCCCGTCACAATAAGGTTCCCTACCACCCTGCCCCCCTGGTATAAAGCTTTTAAGTAATTATTATTATTATTTATTAATGATAATAATAATAATAATAATAGTATTGTTATTATTACGTCTTCGTTGTTGTTGTTCCCTCTTGTGTACAAGTTTAAGAACAACTGAAATAGGTATTTACTGACGGTCTACAACACCCATTGGGTAAGTTGTGAGTGTTTCGAATAGGCAGCATCCTACATCACATTGCTACGGGAATTAATTCAACTAGTAGATTCCGTGAGAGGGTAGGGATTAAAACTCACGTTCTCACCCCTTAGCATGATGTTACCTGCCTGTTGAAACTCACAAGATTTGGGCGCCTTTAGAGCCCAATCTCCGACCTTCCATCTTCTACTTATTGCTGATCGCTAGCCCTATGGGTCGCCATAGGCACCGGGGAGACAGTTGCTCCGACGAGCCGAGGCATTGGGCGCGCGATTGATGGAAAATTTTGGCCCAAGACATAGGCCCTATGACGCGCTACTTATAAGTCAACGAAGGCGTTTATAGAGGGGTCTGCTGCCGGGCTAGGATCACCCCGGCCCTACCTTTTCGTAGGTGCTTTCGGCCACGGTCAAACTTCGATAGGTACCCGGGGGACGTGGACCGAGAATTAATTGAACGGCTACAGAGGCTACGATGCGCGGCTTCTAGCTCCATTCTCAAAATTCTCCAGGTTGTTCCCGGTACACGCTTAGACTCATCGGCGATCCCTTGACTCCGGGAAACCCAATACGAGGCCTCTCCATTAGGCCTATGGCTCTGGGGAGAAGATTAGATAATGTCCCCCCGCTTTCCTTAGCCTTACAAATTCATGGAATCATAGGCTAACCGACGTGGTGCAAGGTACGGTTTTCGCGTGTTGTCGTACCGCCCGAAAGACTTATCGGGTCCCCTTGACTCCGGGAACCCAATACAGCCTATCCATAGGCTTATGGCCCTGGGGGGAAGAAGATTCCCCCCTACTCAAGCCCTATAAATGGAATCATCGGCTAATCGCCGCAGTGCAGTCGTCAATCACCTGACCAAAAAGAAATCATTCTACCATTTCATAGGTCCTTTCAGCCACGGTCAAACTTCGATAGGTACCCGTGAGACGTGGACCGAGAAGTAGCTGAACGGCTACAGAGGCTACTTTGCGCGGCCTCTAGCTCCATTCGCAAAATTCTCCAGGTTGTTCCCGGTACACGCTTAGACTCATCGGCGATCCCTTGACTCCGGGAACCCAATACGAGGCCTATCCATTAGGCCTGTGGCTGTGGGGGAGAAGTTTTAATCTGAGATTTCCCCCTCATCCGTGCCTTACAAATACACGGAATCATAGGCTAACCGACGTGGTGCAAGGGACGGTTTTCACGTGTTGTCGTACCCCGAAAGACGACCTATCGGGTCCCCTTGACTCCGGGAACCCAGTACAGCCTATCAATAGGCTTATGGCATGGGAGGAGAAGATTCATCGTCGACTCGACTCACTCCTAGCCCTAGAAATGGAATGATCAGCTAATGGACGCAGTGCACTGGGTCAATCACGTGACCGAAAAGAGCACCTCCCAACATCGTAGGGGATGGGGGATCTCCTTAGCCCCGGACCCCTTCGTAAATTCCTTGGAAACCTATGCTGATTGGGAGAAACCGGTTGCTCACCGAGAAGGACATAAGACCTATACCCGGGTAACTCACGACCCGCCAGTTCCAGTCCCACGACTGTCTTTCAAAGTCTTAATTCGGTCAAGGACATTTTTTTTTACGATTTAGTTCTGATTTCAGATTTAATTTCTCAACGCTGGAATTTTCTGTAGGATTTAACATATGAATGCGTGTATTTGTACAAATTCAATCCGGTCGTTAACCCGTTAAAGCTATTGATTTGAAGTTTCTTTAATAATCGTGTCGAGAAACTCGGAGTTTTTTGAGTTTTATGGATTATTTCCACTCGAAAATTATTTTTTACGATAGAAGTTTGTTTATACAATGTTTTAAACCTGTTTTGAAGGTAACATCCGTGTCCCATATACCCCCAAGGAAGTGAGAGGTAGGGGGACTTTGAGTCACTTAAAAAGGGATGGCCGTCCCGCCGCTTCGTCGTGACGTAAGATACACAAACCGCCACGCTCTAGGTAGCACTGGAGTTCGAACCCACGACTAAAGAGTCTCTAATGCCGTGGGGGGGGGGGCCCTAACCGGTCGAGCCTGTTTCAAAGTATTAAAGGATTTATAATTTTTTAAAATAGATATTGGGAAAAGTTTCTCAGTATCGCATGTACTGGGCCCAGGTTGGTTGGTTGCTTCGTTATACTGAGTGAGGGAATGTAGCCACTTAGCCGTGAAAGTAAGTCTCCCTTAAAAGGAGAACAGTGCAAGATCGAGCCAAATACATTACGTGCAACAGAGTCGTCACTGCACTCCCGCCCTATTTTTTAGACTGGCTTCGTACAGTCGATGGCTAGGTTCTGGGCACATTATACTGAATTTAACTTATATATATTTATTTATTTATTTATTATTTATTTATTTATTTATTTATTCCTACTACTAAGACAAAAGAAATCCTTGGTTTAACTTTGCTTCTTCTAATCTTATCCGCAACAAAGAGGAGGCTTTCAAAAGGTACCGTCGCCATCCAACTCCTAACTCTCACTTAGCTTATATTTCTTACCGGAATCGTGCAAAATCTGTTCTTCGACTCGCCAAAAAATTCCTTCATCAGACAAAAATGTGAAAACGTATCCAATTCTAATTCTTCTTGCTCTTTCTGGCACCTAGCCAAGAACCTTTTAAATAACGTAGATCTGGCAGAAGAGGATCTGTAACTATCTGTGATTAACTTTACTACTTCTTTCCCTCCTCCTCTCCATTCCGACGACTCATTTGCCGTCTATTCTCCTGATGAAGCTGAAATCTTCGCTCAAATTTTTGCCTCCAACTCAATTCTGGACGATTCCGGCGCTATTCCTCCTTCTCTTCCTGCCTCTGACTAAGTTATGTCTGAAATTAGAATCTCTTCCAAACGTGTTTTTTCTGCTCTATCTGGGCTCAACCGTAGGGAGGCGTGCGGTCCTCATGGTGTCCTTCCTGTTCTCAAAAAGAGTGCGAATTTATTTCCTTAACTGCATGTAGCTTACCTTAAAGGCTGCATTCAATGTGAGCGACTATAAGCCTATAGAAATTATTTAATGACATCTGTTCATTCTATGTGATTGTAAAGGAAAGGTGCTCGAGACGGTGCGTTCATTCTTCTTGCTCCGCAAAATGTGGCGACAAGTGTTCCCGGGAGCCTTGTTCTTTTCCTTGTCCTCTGAAACTGAAATGCAACCACCCTTGCATCGGGTTCTGCGGAGACCCTTGTCCTGAGCTGTGTAGGATTTGTGACGAGGATACAGTTACTTCAATTGTCTTCGGAGACGAAGATGAAGATGATGCCAGGTAATATGACCAAACTCCACAAAACACGTAGTTCCTTAGCTGGTGGTATTTTCATTCATAAATATTCATACTTAGAGACATCTTATTACAGCTACCCAGTACCATCTAGCCTATATGGTACACTTCTTTGTTTTTTCTCCCGAAGGTGATGTTATGCAAGTGGTGAGATTTGAAGGTGTGCGTGTTTGAAAGTACATGGAGTGACAGTGCAAGTACTACACGTTAAATTATGTATGAAAATTTAAGTGTCATCGCTTTCCTGTCGTAGAAAACGAAGGCTCCGATTTGAAAGAAGTGGCACAGTTTTCCAGTTCGCGAATTTAGAGACACTGAATTGCGTATCACTTGCAAACACTGTCGACATGGTTTGCAAGTCCGCTGCGATTCGAATGCGAGTGACAAGGTTTTCCAGTCCGTAAAGTCGAGAAGTATGATACTCTCAAAGTGTGTGTTTGAGAGTGAGAGTCATGTTTGCAAGTATACAGAATTGGCGAAGGTGAGGCAAGTCCTGTTGTCATAGTTTGGGGTGATACGTTATTCAGGGTGCAGTGTTTGCAAGTTTTGAAATTTGGAAACTTGCAAACCTTGTCGACAGTGTTTACAAGTGATGTATAATTCAGCGTGCCCGGTGTTGCGTGTATGACTATTTTGTAGATTTTGATTTGATACGAAAGTTTAATAAGGCAACACGGTTAGCTGAATAGGTCTATACATATAGATATTTGACTGTTTTTACCGAGTTAAACCATTCATTTCACTACACCGGAGTTTAAGGTGAGTGTTTACAAAGGATCTTTTCACCAGATTTGTAATGCTTGAGGATTGTAAACATGTCTTCGAAGCCAAAGGATTGGAGAAGTGGATGAAGACCAATATTGGCGGTAATGATGCGGTTAAAGAGATTGGTATGAAAAAATGTCCACAATGCAATGCGGCAATTTACAATACAAAAAGATACCAGTCATTGATTTTGGAGGCTTATGAAACAGTGTCCAGAGTTAAGGGTAAATACTACTCTGCCAAGCCGAAGATTCGAAGGGATTCACTCATACAAGATATACGAGGTTTGTTTCTTTGAGATTTTTTCTTTTCCACTGCAGTTTAGCCTATACGTTTGGAGTTATGTTTTACCTTTTAACGTTTATAGAGGAATTAGGGTTACCAAAATGATAGGATTAAGTAGAATTTAAAGTAGTAGAAGATTACAGAACTAATAAGAGTACTTAATATTTTTAATAATGTCTGGGATTAACTCTTTCCTAACGTCAGAGGTCATGCAATAAGAGAGAACCTACAGCTTGACGTGGGATTCGCACCCATACACCAAGGAAGATTCAGAAAGACACTCCCGGCAATGATCGTCATATGTCTCTTTGTATGTGTAACTGATACGAGCGTTTTCTGCCCCGAGTTCAAGCGTCGTAACTACTCCATGACGAGGGGGACATGAGGTCTAGTAGTTGGGGCGTTTTTATATACGAAACTTTATTCATATAATTTCGTTTCATGATAGAATAATATATATATATATATATATATATATATATATATATATATATGGGATGAATTTCACAATAAAACACGTGAAATGAATAAATGCTGCAAACCCACAAGGAAAAAGAAAAACGATTCCAAGGCCTGACGAGGTGTAGCTTTGAATACACGAAAGGCCTTGGAATCGTTTTTCTTTTTCCTTGTGGGTTTGCAGCATATATATATATATATATATATATATATACACACATATATACAGGGTGTCCGAGAATTATCTGTACAATTTTTTGCTGTTATTAAAAGTCAACCATGAAGTGTAGAAATTCCAGTTTGTCCCATTTTACAGAGAATCTCATTAAGTTTTTTCTGATACCAAGTTTTGACAAGTTTTTTAGAAATTCCAGTGTGTCCGAAAATTATCTGTACAATTTCATCTTTTAATAAAATTCTTGATAACACACGTAAAATTCTTAAACAAGATTATTTAGAATCTGTATTTTCAAAAGTTTCTTTTATTAAAGTAACGTTGTTACAAACATTCGATATGTGCACCATCAGTGATTCGCAAAACATCCAATCGATAATCCAAATGTTGCCATGTACGCTGCAGCATATCATCAATTCGCTCAATAGCAGCTGTGATTCTTGCTTTTAAAACATCAATGTCTGTCACCCGCGTACAAAAAAGAAAAAACTTGTCAAAACTTGTTATCAGAAAAAACTTAGAGTTTCTCTGTAAAATGGGACAACACTGGAATTTCTACACTTCATGGTTGACTTTTAATAACAGCCAAAAATTGTACAGATAATTCTCGGACACCCTGTACATATATATATATATATATATATATATATATATATATATATATACCGTAAAATTGGGTAACTTGGCCCTACTAAGTTTAAGGTGTATATATATATTTATTTATTTACACTAGAAGCAAACAAGGAAAAAGAAAATAATGACCGAGCGCTTTCGTGTGTATTCAAATACGCTCGAAAGCGCTCCGTCCATATTTCTTTTTCTTTATTTGGTGGTTTTTAATGCACAGTATTATATATATAATAATAATAATAATTGATTGGTTAATTAATTAAAATATGGGAAAACAAAAAACATTTGTCTTAACTTAAATAGGTTAAATGTTAATGTTCAAGCATGGGTTTTAGTGAGGTTTGTCCCTATAAGAAATGACTGAAGACAAATTTTCACTTTTTACTTAAAGATTCATTGGGTGGGGAAGGGAGGGAACCTTTGATTGATAAACATCAAAAATTATCCGGGAGCCCCCACCCCCACCCCAATTCCCCCTCCCTGCGGAAGGAGGGCCAGAAACTGGCACAGCGCGCTTACTCCTAGATTATCACTACCATCATCCTCGGGAGTCGACCCCTTCCCCCCTTCTCTCACACACACACACACACACACCAACCTCAGTGTCTTCATATCGCTTATTAGGAAACGGTTTTACCCACTCAGCGACAACTGATGCTGGTTTACACGGACGGAGGTTGGTCGTGAAATCTCGAGATACTTTCCTAAGATCGAACAATCACAGAGTATATAGGTGCATAGATGGCCCATTGGCCCAACTCGAACCAGGGGCCTCAAAATCCGAGTCTAATATCCACCCAATTAATCTCTTATTTCCAGAAGTTCGACAGTATTGGCCACACGAAATAGAGGCTATGAGACGTAGGCTAAGCTGTGACTACAACTTTCAACTGTTAAGACAAAAGCCAATCAGTGATCAAGAGTTCAATTTGTATTCATTCCAGTTCAACTTCTTGAAAGTCGCCAAAGGCGTTAAGACAAAACTGGGAGGCGAAGAAAAGAAACTGAATATTCTCGTAAGAATTGTGATGTCAAATTTGACCAAAATCACGCCTCAAATGATGAATGAAGTATCGTGTGAATTGCGACGGTTAGAAGTTAGTGTTTCCGTTGAGAAACTGCGAAATTGCGGTTCTTCGAGGAAGGATGACGTCGAACAAATATTGGACAAGATAGACACCCTTATGAACCCTACGGCTAAATTTGACAAAGAAATCGAGAGGAAGGTGGTTGTGCTCTTGAAAGAAGCTGAAAAATATATGGGATTATTCTGCTTTACGAATGAGGAGCGTTTAGAGGTAATTAAAGCCATGGGGTTCAAGCAGGGGCATTGGTACGCTTGCCCTCAGGGACATATTTACTGTATCGCTGATTGTGGAGGAGCTGTGACGGAAGCAGTGTGTCCCGAGTGTGGAGCCAGAATCGGAGGTTCGAGTCATATGCTGAGGGCAGATAACAGAGTCGCCACAGAAATGGATGGCGCTACGACATCGGCATGGCCTGGAGGGCCATAATGGAGTAGATGTCAACTACATATATGCAACATGTTCAGCATTATAACCCAAAGTTTATCCACTACAATTTGCTTGTTTCTATGATTGTTGAACTATTAACAGCCTATATATACAGGGTGGCGCAAAAGTCACGCACCATAGGAAATTTCAGTGTTGACTATATATTTTTCTTTTAGGTAGGGGATGGCTGCGAAATGAAATTAACAATAGACGAGAGGGTAAGCTTGGTTTTAATGCATGGAATACCAGGTACTACAAATCGATCAATAAGTATAGAACTTAAATTCTTTAGCGATTGATTGATTTGTAGTACCTGGTATTCCATACATTAAAACCAAGTTCACCCTCTCGTCTATTGTTAATTTTGCAGCCATCCCCTACCAAAATGAAAAAAAAAATATCGTCAGCGCTGAAAATTCCTATAGTGCGCAACTTTTGCGCCACCCTTATATACAATCTTAATTTCCAGGACATTCTAAAAGGACTTAAATGGAATAGTTACGTTCTTTGCCTCAAACTTGTTTTGACTTCATAATACAAATGATGTTTCTGTAAGAAAATCTTACCACTATACAGTATATGGATAATAATAATTGATTGATTAAAGCGCTCTTTCCACATGGTCGAGTTATTTGGACACTTTTTTTCACAATTTTAAATGTGTACAGTAATTGTACTGGGGAATTTTTACCACATAAATATATAGAGAGCACATCACCCGAAACTACATACCAGATACTTTTCGGATGTATTGTAATGTGTTTTAACAGAATCTGGTGTCCGTTTTTTTGTGCATTGAGCAGGATTTGAGAAATTTTTTCGAAAAAATGTACACTCGAAAGCTGCTCAGTTTCCCAAAACTGGACAGCAGTCCTGTTAAAACAACTCAAAATACATCAAATAATATTTTCTGGTATGTAATTTCATTTTCTTATTGTAACCTAACCTAAATCCGTCTTATTAATGTTCATTTGCATAAATAATAAGTCCAGCTTCACAGTGACCTGTCACTGTAAATTATAAAAGTACTGTTTTTATTTTATTATTAATGAAGGTTATTTAGTTCAATTCAATGCATTTGTATGGATAAAAAATAAACGTACAATATTCTCTAATGGGTTGCGTTTCTTTTTGAACACCCTGTATATGTAGTGTATTTTATTTTCCTTACAAGAAAATCTCTTCTTAGTATCGTACAAGTTTTATACGCCTTCGGAGAAGCCAAAAAGCTGTCTGGATTTCAAAACAGAACTACTTAAGGTTTGTCGTAGTCGTTAAATGTAGCTTTCAGATATATTTCATATTCGATAATTTTTTAATGTCCATTTCAGCTGACATTTTATACTTTAAATGGATCAATGTAGAATTCGGACCCCAGCATTCTTTAGTTAGCTTTATAAGGCTAACTAACGAAAATATCATGACCTAACCTAACCAATCGTCAAGGGCGTACAGTTTACCTAACGATTGGTTAGGTTAGGTTGTGATATTTTTGTTAGTTAGCCTTATAAAGCTAACTAAAGAAGGCCGGGTCCGAATCACATTTGATCCCTTAAAATTAATGTAGAGAAGCTTTAACACTGTTGTAGGGGGGATTAATATACATTAGTATAATTCATATACCTTTTCATTTTTTTTTTTTTTAAAATATTACAGTTGGTTAAAGGTAAATCTAACAACCTTCGAATTAACTTACGCCTACGGTAGTCAATTTATGTGAATCGGTGTGTGACTGATTTAACATTTATTATTAATACAGCCCCCTCCTATCATTCATCTCTGGATCACCCAAAGATCAGGGACCCCAGCCTCAATTACCAAATGATATCTTCGTTAAAACTAGTGAAAATATCACGACTTAACCTAACCAATCGTCAAGGGCGTACAGTTGACCTAACTGGGCATTCAATTTAATTTATATATTATATTTGGTACTGTAAAACAAAAAGCAAGAATACATGGGGGCCCTGATCTTCAGGTGATCCATCTCCCTCCGTTATATAATTTATAGATGCCATTTCGGGCTAATTACTGGAGACGAACCAGTGAATATAGGTATTAGTTTTTTCTTATAAATAATAAGTGTGTAATTAGTATATACAGGGTGAGCGCAAAGTCCCTGTGCACCTGCAAGTGTAGTGAACCTGTACCTGCACTGTGTATTATGCACTAAGAGGTCACGTGACTCGGTTGACTGGAGATTAAACTTAGGCTAAGAAGGATTCAGGTTCGAATCCCCACCACCTACGCCTCCATGTGGGGAAATAAGGGTCTCTGATATTACAGGTTTTATTGGGACCCCTCGAGTCGAGATCGATAACAGTAATTGGAGAGTGTGACAACTGTGACATTGTAGAAGCGATAGTTCTATTAAAATGAAACTGCGCATCTCTCTCTCTCTCTCTCTCTCTATATATATATATATATATATATACTAGCTGAGTTACCCGGCGTTGCACGGGTGAAAATTTAGATTTGAAATGTATAGATCAGTATTTTTTTCAGCAAATTATTCAGTAAGTAGACAAAAGCTGTGATGCGAGAAATAAAAAAACATTTAATCAAACAAAGCTTTATTTGAAATTAGAATTTACAATACTTCTTTATATACAACATTGCATGTTTTTCCAAAAGGAGAGTATACATAAAGATTGTTAGCTGTTCCTACTCTAGAGCATCCTACATACAGTTGACCATGAGAGAAGCAGTCTTCTTGTAATTGTAGCCCAACAACTTTCACTGTTTGTCCCTGTGATTTGTTGATCGACATGGCAAAACTTAATCTTACTGGAAATTGTAAGCGCCTAAACTGAAACTGCATCTCTGATGTTATTAGAGGTATCCTAGGAATAAAAGTATCTTCACCCTTGCCACAACCAGTTTGAATTTGTGCTTCAATGACATGAGGCTGTAATGCCTTTATTATTAATCTGGTACCATTGCAGAGCTTAGGCTGATCTAAATTTCGTAGAAGCATTATAGGAGCTCCAACTTTAAGTTGTAGTTGGTGAGGAGGCAATCCTGGAAATTCCAAAGAATTTAGAAACTCCGTTGGATAGTTGACAACTTCATTTTGATCGATAACTGTATCAATTGATTTGTAAATATAAGGATCCCCTGGAATATTTTGGAGTAGTTGTTGGTTGATAGAATTAACTGTCACATTTTTCGGTGCCAATATTGCTCTTTCACACAGCCAAGTAAAGTCTTTGTAGTGATAACTAAAGTTAGTAAATACTTTTTCTGTTAATTCATTAACACTTTGGACCACTGCGCTGATTGTAGATATAATGACTTTGTTGTCAGAGTCCACAGGAACTTTTCCTTCGCCAAGCTGTAGCAAGTTCTGAGCAAATAGACCTGAATTGCGATCACCATAAATTCTTGCTCGCATGTTAGTTGTAAGCTTCAAGGTTTTAACATTGTGCCACAAACAGGAAGATTTAAGGCATGCTCGAATTTCATCAGCTTTTGTTCCCTTAGGTATAACTGGCAGTCTGGCGAAAATCTCCTGATAAGACAACAGTTACACCGCCCATCAATGTCTTGTGGTTTCTCACATCTTGTAGAGTTTTGTTCAGGGCCTCCAATGCTTTTTTATGGGCCATTGTACATTCATCCCAGACTATAAGTTCACATCTTTTAAAAACCTCTCCCATGCCAGAATTTTTAGTAATTTTACAAACAGCTTTCATCATTAGTAGCTAAATCCAAAGGAAGTTTGAATGCAGAATGAGCTGTGCGACCTCCAGGCAACAGTGTAGCAGCTATACCAGAAGATGCTACTGCTACAGCAATTTTATTTTGCTTGCGAACTTTGGCCAGTAATAAATTTGTGAAAATGTTTTTCCAGTACCACCAGGAGCATCCAAAAAGTAGATGCCTCCATTCTGCTGAGAGATACTATTCATTATAGTTGAATAAGCAGTTCTCTGATCAGGCAACAACTTGGGCTCATTTTCATTTACATATTCAGTTAAGTAGTTGATATCATATGATGTTTCTCTTATAAGCTCTGTAGCTAAATTGTTGACTTCTGTTCTATTGGTTCGTGGGAGGCCAAATGAAGGTATTTGTTGTCCATCCATTGATGCTATTTTATCTTCTATGTCAATTAAGGCTCTGTTGTAGATTTCATCTGTGTAAACACGTCAATATGCGGGTTGGCAAGTTGTGCTTGGTGCTTATAATCTTGTGCCAAATCATCTTTGTATTTGTTCCATAATTCTAAAGGGTTGCCCACATCACAGGTTTTTAGCAGAATTGCAAATAAATCTCTTAGCCGCTTTGGGGATTGGTATATGGCTGCTTCTCTTAAGGTGGCATCCCATTGACTATCATCTTCTAGCATTCCACGTTTGTAGCATGCCTCTCTAAATGTCGCACAAACATGACCATCAACTGTTCTATGATCATTAAAAGATCTAGGCCCTTTAACTTCATGCAGCAACATTCTTAAAAAGAAACACTCATGCTGGCTGGGATGAACAGTGTAAACTCTGCCTAAAGCACTGTCAAATCTTACATCTGGATGACCTTCAACTTCGCTTCCTCTCTTTCTTCTACTCCATTTTTTGTTGTTCCATGTGTAATAAGATGGTAACTGGCGATACAATAAAGTTTGAGCAAACACATCTTCTTGACATAGTTTAAAAAAAGCTGTAAGAGTAGTATCTCTAGGAGCAAGAGCTTGATGGGCAGCTGTTTCATTAGTAAAATAAACTCTGTCCATTTTCTAAATGAACTGCTAGTTGCTGTACTGCAGGATATCTTCCATGAAAGGGAAAGCTAAAAATTCTCCAAAAGGCTTCATTGCTGCTTAAGTAACGACCTTGTTGATAGTTAGTCACTTCATCAGGTACATTTTGTTGTTGTAGAGCAAACATAGCTGCATCGGATCCCTTGTTAACATACTTGCACACATACTTGATAGACTTGACAGAATTACAAAATTCTACATTAATATGAGCATTAAAAGTTTTAGTCAAGAGAGGGCAGTAAGGAACTATCCATCTATTATCAATTTCATTTCGTTTAATTCTCGTTGTAAAGCCTCCATCATCAGGTTTTCTTCTGCGATATGAAGGATAACCATCTTCTCCTGTTTGAGTGTCTTTTAAAAATGGTTTTGGGTAACGTTTCGTACATTTATTTTCTTTCATGCAAGGTGAATTGAAATTTAGAGAACCACATGGACCATGCACCATTTGAGTTTGAACTATTTCAAAGAGGTTTTTGTCTGTGTTAGGGTCCGGAAGTTCAGCTGAGATAACAGAATCAATTTGATTAGCTTGAATTTTGTTGGTCAGCCAAATCAAAATATGAGCATGAGGCAATCCTCTTTTTTGCCATTCAACAGTGTACATGTGGCATCTAACTGGGCCAAAAATGTTGGATTTTGTCATTAAATCCATCAGTTTTAATAATTTTAAGCGAAACACTCTGGCTGTGAGGTCATGTCTGTGAATGTATGTTTGTCCAGGTAGTAACTCATCCTGAATTTCCTTCCATTTAGCATTGCATAAATGTTATAAATAGGTCAGGTCGACCATAAGTGCGAACATATGTCATTGCATCTTGAGTTTTTCATGCATGTAACGTGGGCTGCCTGTAAAAGTTGACGGAAGAATGCAAAGTTGGCCAAGCTCTCCTCCAGCTACATCATTGTTGATGCCATCTCTTAGATGTATATATGAATCACATCTTAATTCTCTCTGATGAGTTCTAATGTAACATAATCTTTCTGCTTCTATTTTTGCATACATATCAACAGCAAATTGATGAAAAAGGTTTCTAGCCAACAGAAGATGATTTAGTGAATTACTGTGAACCATAAATCTGTAAGCATAGAAGTCCATGCAGGAAACTGTTTTGCTAGAATGTACACCTGCTTGGAGAATTCCAAAGTGATATCCATCTTCTCCATAGACAAAGAGTAAAGGATATTGCAAAGCATCATAAGATCTATGGGTTTCATTGATGAATTGCAGAGTATTGTCTCGACTTTTAAGCACAATGTCTCTTTTGTCATGTTCTTAACCAGTAATGATCACAGCAACTTCATTGCATTCTGGGAGATTAAATCGTCTAGCATGTTCAGTAGGAGGTCTCTTGTCGGCATCAATGATGATTTTGTATTCTGTAGCAGGTACATTTTCTAGAGCATATTTAAAACTTTGAATGTAATTATTTGAAGCATGAAGCATGTCTTGAAGTTCAACAATTAGTTCCAATCTTGTTGCTGGGTTTCTATTGTATCTATTTTGTGCTTGATGTTGCAAATCTCAACAAAGTACAATTGAAGATACCTTGGTTCTTCATGAGGTAATGGTTGTAGTGAACCTATTCTGTGATATATTTGACCTTGAACTTTAAATGTAGGCATGAATCCTCCTTCAATAATGATATTAGCTCCAAATGAGGTCATTTGAAATACAGAATTGTATGCTTGAATATTTTGTAAGAAGTGTTTAGATTCAGATGTAGTGCCTGTAAGTAGAGTTTTTCAAAGGTTCTGGAGGTTCCGAAAGCGCAGGTAATTGAACTTTTCCATTGTACAACACATTCCTGGTGATTCTTTATCCCACTTTTTAGCACCACTTATCACATATTTTAGACATTGATCCAATAATAACCACTTTGTCAGATGCATAATTATATTGTGGATTATAGTTAAAAGCACTTAAATTCCACTGCCAAGCATTGAAGCTCGAGATGTGTTTGAGCTTGTCTTGTTCTTTGAGCCTGAAGTCGTACATCATGTTGCTCCTCTGTTTCTTGCTCTCTGTAAGTTATTTGTCTTAATTGTTGTGCTTGAAGTCTGATTTGACGTTGTTCAGAAGTTTCTTGTTGTCTATATCCAGCTTGCTTGATGATTCTGCCTGAACTCTGGCTTGGTGCTGTTCAACAGTTTCTTGCTGTCTTTGAGTAGCCTGCTTTCAGCTTGAGCTCGAAGTCTAGCTTTACGTTGTTCCAAAGTCTCTTCCTGTATTTGAGCAGCCTGTCTTGCAGCTTGTGCTTGAAGTCTTTGATTGCGTTCTTCTTCTGTTTCAGCTGCTCTTTGTGCTTGAATTCTTTTAGCGGCAGAAGACTTTCCATATAAAGGGCGTTTCTTGGGTGGCATAATCACCTGTATCACTAAACAATAATTTGCAATTCACAAAGTTACTAAATCACTTATGAAACCATTTAGCACTGTCCTGGAAAATTTGCTCCGCTGGAATATTTGCTCCGCAAAGTTTACGAATGCCAGATTTTCACTAAATTCTTTAAAAATTTCTATTTTATGTTGCTCCGCTGGAATATTTGCTCCGCAAAGTTTACGAATGCCAGATTTTCACTAAATTCTTTAAAAATTTCTATTTTATGTTTTGTATGTTTATTAAAAAAAATTTATTACAAAAAAAATGACGCAATAATCATTAATTGTCAATTTCGTTTAAATACTACATCAAATACAAAATAAATAGCACCATTAGATTCCTTGTAAAAAACTGGTTATTATGAAGTTATTTTAAAATTTGTAAGTTCAACCGTTTGGTTTTCTATAGCGAACAACTAAACAAATAAACAAACTTCCTCTTTTATATACAGGGTGTCCCAGAATTAACTATCTATTTCAATGAAATCGGACAAATTTAATAAAAACTGACATAATTTTGTGTTTATTACTAAATTATGATACAAAAACAAATAGATTTATAAATCATAAGTCAAAACTTTATTGAGAAGTTTCAACATGTGCACCGTCTGTATCTCTGCAAATTTCAAATCTATCCTCAGCGCTGCGAAACACATTTTGGAGCATTTCAGGTGTTATCTCCCGCACTGCCAACTGGATGCGTTCTTTAAGTTCAGCTAAACTATTGATCTTTTGGCGATAAACCTTTGTTTTTATGAAACCCCATGCAAAGAAATCCAGGGTGTCAAATCCGGAGAACGCGGAGGCCAAGGTCGAGGTCCTCCACGTCCAATCCACCGATTCGGAAGGCGTCTGTTGAGGTATTCTCGAACAATTAGAGCATAATGACATGGTGCTCCATCTTGTTGAAACACAACATTATCAAGAATGCCATCATCAAGAAGCTGTGGTTCGAGAAACTGCTGAAGCATATCAAGGTAGACGGTACCTGTTACAGTTGCTTCCGCAAAGAAGAATGGGCCATAAATTTTGGATTTGGTCATTCCAAGCCACACGTTAACTTTTGGAGAGTCTCTTTGCCATTCTAAAAATAAAACTATGAAAAAATGAAAAATTATGAAAATAAAATTATGAAAAAATTTAGAAATTTATACATTTTTAACACATATTAAACATGATAAACATAAATAAAAGTGTGTTTTTAAAAAATTTGTCCGATTTCATTGAAATAGTTAATTCTGGGACACCCTGTACAGGGTGTCCGAGAATTATCTGTACAATTTTTGGCAGTTATTAAAAGTCAACCATGAAGTGTAGAAATTCCAGTGTTGTCCCATTTTACAGAGAATCTCATTAAGTTTTTTCTGATACCAAGTTTTGACAAGTTTTTTAGAAATTCCAGTGTGTCCGAACATTATCTGTACAATTTCATCTTTTAATAAAATTCTTCATAACACACGTAAAATTCTTAAACAAGATTATTTAGAATCTGTATTTTCAAAAGTTTCTTTTATTAAAGTAACGTTGTTACAAACATTCGATATGTGCACCATTAGTGATTCGCAAAACATCTAATCGATACTCCAAATGTTGCCATGTACGCTGCAGCATATCCACATCAATTCGCTCAATAGCAGCTGTGATTCTTGCTTTTAAATCATCAATGTCTGTCACCCGCGTACATTTCTAAAAAACTTGTCAAAACGTGGTATCAGAAAAAACTTAATGAGATTCTCTGTAAAATGGGACAACACTGGAATTTCTACACTTCATGGTTGACTTTTAATAACAGCCAAAAATTGTACAGATAATTCTCGGACACCCTGTATATAGAGAAGATATATATATATATATATATATATATATATATATATATATATATAATATATATATATATATGGCTGCTTCGTGGCTGTATCGCAGTACCGTTTCTCGTTTGATCAGCAAGGTTTGTTCAGTAACTGGGTGACCGTCCTCTGCGTTTAAATGATTTAAATGATGTAAGGACCCATAGATAATTCAGATATGGTGTGAAAAATGCTCTGTATGAATTGGTCCTCAATTAACCCACCCCTAATATCTCCAGTCTAACTGTAGAGTAGGTTAAGCCTAGCCTTGTAGAGGTCAGCCTTGAGATTCCGGAAATGGTCCAGAGCGGGTAGAGTAAATTGAGGTCCACATTAGGATTTCTCACCAAATTAGGTTAGGGTAACTTACCTTAGCTTTTGTTAAGCTATGATCGCAGGTAAATTTACATCAGGTAGACAAAACTTGTTATATTAAATTAATTAATAATATCTTGGCTATTAAAATTTACTTTATTTTTGGGTTGGGCGGGGGTGAAGAAAATAATTTTAAAAAATTATCTTTTACATTATTTATAATACCATTAATTATTAATTAATAATGATTTCCTTTTTATTCCCCAAATGACTATTTTGAAAATATAAAGAAGTTAAATAGATTTTTTTTTAAATAATTTTATTATATTCGTTTATATATTAAATGTATAATTAAATGTCAATTTTAACGTTTTAAACATAATTCAAAATAATAGAGGCACCGAGGCACCTAATTTAACTTTTAAAAGATACTTGGCCCTTTGGTATTTCGGGATAACTATTTCATTTCTCGTTTTTCGACCAAAGAGAATGTTTTAATATAAATTTATCTTTAAGACATATATATTATACTCGAATCACTAACCAAGCGATTCCAGCATAATAAAAGTATTCCTGGATCGTCTGGACTCTCTCACTGTTGAATCCAGACGTGACCACAGAATGCGTCGACGTTATCGTCGCTTGCGGAATCAGGGAGCTTTCCTTAGCTCTCTTTTCGCCCGTCGAGTGTGGATTAACTGAGAGTCAACTTTAAATTTTAGGCACTTTAATTAAATTCAGATAAGCGGATTACAAGCAAATATCTATAAAAGTATTTCTTCTTTTCAAGTTTATAAAGGTTATGATAAAGTGATTCTTAAGTCTAAGAGTGACATTTAAAAGTCACGTTAGAATAAATATGAGTCTGCTGCCGTTTCCTTCAGTCAGATCCTCATTCCCATTATTCCGATATAAAGCGTATTCCCTACGGGTGAATCACTTCACCCAGGGTTTAAGTTATGTTAACAGAAGATATAAGAAGAAGACCTTCTTCTAAGGCTTTCACCGGCCCTTTCTAAAGTCTCAAGCACAACTAATGACATACGGGGTAACTCCCACCCCGTTACCCCGGTTAACAGATGATTTAAGATAAATGAAGACTTTCTTCTAAGGCTCTCACCGGCCCGTTCTAAAGTCTCAAACACAACTAATGCATACGAGGCAACTCGCACCCCGTTACCCGCGGAGACCTAGGTAAGACACTCCGAGAAGATAAGTTGAATAAGTTTGCCCGCTACGGTTTATTCTTTAATCTTCCCTGATGAGCTCCACTCTAGAATCTGCTCTCAAAGGCTGGACCCCTCCTTATATACGAAGGAATCCATTCTCCCATGCGTCAGAAAGGTGAGTCACCGTGAGACCAGAGAGCGCGAAGTTCTCAAAGTCAAGGTTCCCATGCTGAGTTCCGGAGTGGATGCAAGGTGCTAATTGGTTGGAATGCAAACATGAGAACAGCGAGTATATGATATCGCGTGGGTGCGGCTGAGTGCTTGAGATCAAAAGGAGCAGCCACTTTGATATCATATTTGATATCGCGCGTGCGTGTCTGAGTGCATGAATTTAGAAGGGAGCGGTTGGTGGAGCTTAAGTGCTAGATAATGAGATAATGTTGGGCGACTGCTCATGTATAACATATATATATATATATATATATATATATAATAAAACAATTGATAAATAATATTGTTTTTGGCTCTAGAAGGACGCAACGGTTTGATGGAATTTAGTTTGCGGCAGATCGGCGCCTGGTCAGTTTGCGTGACACCTCAGAAAAACAAATTTTATTTTCCAAACAAAACTTCTCTCTCTCTCTCTACGATTCTGTTTCATTTCTGAAAGAAATCTATTGAGTGTTTAAGTTATATTTGACACACCCTCAGAATTCGCGGCTTGTCCAATCACAGCCCAATAGCCGGAGCCTGAGAACGAGCCCAGGATCTCTGGTTGGTGGGTAGTCACGCCTACACGTTATGGCCCACCCAAATTTCACCGACGGTCAATAGGAAACTCGCGATTCGGCTATTGGGGGTGTTTACTAGGACCGCGTATATAAAAGGGGGCATTTTCAGCTGGAATCCACAACAGTTGTATTCATCAACGAGTAACTACAGAAATATATCGCCATGAGTCATTCACAACCGCTTTACTTCAACTGTTTGAAGACGGAGACCTCTGTACAGGGGTTACACCACCTTTTCGGAGCGCTGACCGGAACGCCCTACATTCAACGCAAACCATTGCAGAATTTGTGAAGGAGAGAAAATAACCGATGAAGTGGACATTGAAATGTAAGTAAATAAATTAATTTGTGATTCGGGCTATGTATACATCGTTTCATTCAGTGCCAGTGTTAAATAATTTATAAAAAGCCATAATAAATGCGGATTGGGAAACTAGTTTGTGATTTAAACGGAAAGCCAGGCATGTATATATATCGTTTCATTCAGTGCAAGTGTTATAATTTATAAAAAGTTGTAATAAAACGTCATAATAACGTCCTGATAACGTCATTTAGAGAGTGAATTTTATTATGCGATGAAGGTGTCCTTTGAAAGTGAAATTTTATTACACGCTTGTTTCCCTGCACGTGATAACTTAAAAATTTACAGAAAGTTCTACAGGTAGGATTTTACAATTACCAAAACTTTAAAGAATTGCCTGTGGTCCCAGGTTCGAGACCCGGTGCTGACAGACGATGCGTAGTATACCCAGCTAATCTTCATTTTGACCTCGGTTAGGCTAGTTGCGTGCTGATTATTATTTGACCCGGGTACTCTACCCTTCATTTTTCTCTTATTGCAACTCCCCTCCCGTATATACATCGCGGTTCCTGACATATAATTGCATGTTTACTACAGGTTACTGTGCTAGGCTTTTTGTAATTAATATATTCTATTAAGTACTTAGAGACTAAATTTTATTTATCTAGTATTTACGTTTAATAAATTTATAGAAAGTTCTACGGTAGGGTTTTAGAATTACTAAAACTTTAAAGAATTCCAACGGTCCTGGGCTCGAGAACGTGTGATGGTAGGCATTGTGTAGTATGCACAGTTAGGATACAAATATTTCCGGCGCTGTAAATTACTGTACTTGTAACGCCTTGCAACCCTCTCTTTCTTCATATATATATATATATAATATATATATATATATATATATATGTTCCCCTGTGTGTATTTTGGTGAAAAACAATAGGTTTTTAATTATTGTCCATTCTGTTTCCTTCTTGGGTATTTCGGCATATATATATATATATATGGTGTAGTTGTAATGAACATTTCTACTCATATTTTATTGTAAATGTTTCAGAGCGGGTATCCTCAATTATAGACTAGTTTGCATTAGTACTGAGCTAGGCTTTCTGAATACAATTCGATTTATGAAAAAGTGGATTTTAATTAAAAAAGATTCAGTATGAACTAATCATGATAATTTCTCCTTAAAGGACCGATGCGGAACTTGATCCTGTTATAGCTGCTTTTCGCGACAGTTTTGATGAAAGGCAAATAACGGACGGTGATTTGGAGGTTTTACCGCACAGCCAACCCAGTGACCTGAATACGGAGGTCGAGGTATTGGCTCACATCCGGACCAACGAATGCCAGGTCATCGAGGAACTAATGTAAGTTTTTTTTGTGGTTAAGAACAAAACACATTGTATTTTCATTCAATTTATAGAATGATAGAAATCATGTTTTAGTACAATTCAACTTACAGAACTCGCGTCCATTAAATAAGACTAACATTAATGGAGACATTTTACAGTTACAATTATATACACACACGTAAAACTTTACACAATACAGCGAGTACGCACAAATGGGAACTTTTTTTTATATGTCTGCATACCAATTCATCATTCATCTCAGTGTCGCACAAATCGAGTAATCTTAAAAAATTTATAAATCTCCTCCCACGTGACATGTGCAGGAGAAATGAAAGACAGTACATGCCGCAAGTATTAATAAAATATCCTTGGAAACGGTAAGGATTCCAGACAATTTCAGGGACATGCAGCTATTCGATAAATTGTACAACAACAGGGTCACTCCAGGGTTGACTGCCGAGTGAATCAAAAGAGTACATTCTTTCCCTATTTTTAAAATAGATTGTAAACCAATGAATCCCTTCGCCCCCACAATGACAATAAGACTGCACCAATTTCTCGTAGTTGTCAATTTCAGTGTTTCATTCTTCGCAAACACACCGATAAATTTGGAGCGTGTGACTCGGTCACTTTTCATTACTCTCTGGAGTGTATTCGCGTCCATTTTAAAAGTCTGTGACTACGTTCCTGAAGCGGTCAATTTCTATTAGAGCTTGTGATTCGAGGTATACTAGTAAACTAATAGGCGCGTCTATAGGGTTGGCGAATTCCAATCTGACTGAGATGTTCCCACTTTGTTGTGGACTTAAGGGTGTATTTACACTAGCAGAGAAGTCGGGGTGATATCAAGTGGGTAAAGGTTAAATTGATCGACAAATTCTTTCTGCGTTACGCCAATCCCAAGCTCGTCACAGCCACCAGCAATATGGGCCAGATTACTATGAACTCGCGCAAAGCGTGAACACGCAGCATCTGATGAGTAGTCCGTATCCATAGTCCCGCCCAACGCAACGTCATTGACGTATAGAGTTACATTTTTTATGCCGAAATTCTTGAATTTAAAGGCGCTCTTTTTATATTTTTCATTCGTCGAAGCGTGATCCTGCATTCCAATTATAACCTTTTAGGTAGAACTCCCAGGGCCACGTTTTCTTGCTGCTTCGAGGCCAACCCGGCGGGCACCGTGTATAGTTTGATCTGTACTCTGTTAATTGGATATTTTACTGTTGCGTGTATTCAATTTTTTTCAATTCCTACATATTTCGGCGAACTTAATTTCACTCGCTGTACGCGCAGATATGTTTCCATGATGTGAATCACAACTGGTTTTGCGTCCTCTTCTTGATCAGGTCCCAGATTTATGCAGATTCAGGATTCGTACGGATGAGCTTTAACTTCATATCCACCCCATTCATAAGCAGTTTCTCCTGGAACGTGAAGTCTGTACGAAGACGTCCAAAACATTCGTATATCTTCTTTCTAGAATTTTTAAATTTATCCTTCATACATCTTTCGTCTTTAGTCTGATAATAGCCCTCGGCAGTAAAAAGGTATCCTTCGCTTCTTTTGAAAAGTTGAGGATATTTTCAAGATAGGCTCGTAGGTGATAATAACCCGTTCCTGCCGAGCTGTTGACCTGATTTAAATACACCTCACAATGGCTAAATATGGAGTGTAGAAAGTTGGTTTCAGGGTATGCAGAGTAACTATCATCGCAGTCCGTTCCATCTGAATGAGCTATTCGCAATTTAGCGTACATGTGCATGCAGCTTGGATTAAAAAAGTATGGGCCTGAGCTGGGTATCACGAATTCTATAGTGGCACTCGGTGAACTAATTGTGTTTAATGGGTTAATTGTAATAAAGTCACTATGCTCAATAGAAACCTGTGTAGGGGGTATATCAAAGAGGGACAGCTCCGATTTACAACATTGTGAGCCACATGGATGGATGAAGCGCGCCATGACGAGTCAGAAATAGTGTCACCTCTCTCGACAAGTAGTAATCAGCCTATGATTCGTGAGAACAGTGTCCTCAGCTTATATCAGTTAAAAAAATGATCAGCCATAGTCTTCATTCGCTTAGAACACTTTTTTGATGTCTGTTTACATTTAGTGCCACGTGTTAGTAACTCCTTCTTCCGGACAGCCCTCTTCTTCTTTCCGCCACCACGCATTTTTCTCTTTGCATCTTTGATGATTTCGTCCCGTGTACGTTGTTTTTTTAGAGCTTCTTTAGGTTTAGTTCCACCCATTATGTCTTCTACCGCGTTAAAACCTGATTATAACGCCTTCCTTCCGAGGTATCTAGCACCCCTCTTCAACAATGGGACAGGCGTGCGTAGTATGGTTGAAAAATTGGATCCAAGCCCACTCCCACACTGATATCTCACCCCCGATAGACTGTGAAAGGCCTTCGGGTCATTATAACTGAATGCGACGAAAGTGTAGCTTCACTCTCAAGCTCCATTCACCGAATGGGAAATTTTTTCCCTCAATTGTTCTTATATATATTGAGATATTGGTTAATAGATTAGTCGCAACATTCATATAATGGGGCTTGTCATATGTAATGCTCAAACTCTTCCCTCTATGGTTGGGAATGTGTACAATGCGCATCAGGCGCGCCTGGGTGTCCCCAACAAATTGATGCTCCACGATATTGCTGTAAATATAGCACATGTCTAGGGATGGATAGCTTTCACCCAATTTCTCCAATTTCAACTGATACATTAAGCTGGACAAGTCATGTTGTGCCTCGTGAAAGGTGTTTCTTTGGAGGGCTGCACCATATCGACCCTCGGCCACAATTGTGAACAGCTCTTTGTCTTTAATATTTCTACTAAGCGTTGATTTTAACTTCAACGTGCGTGCAGGCGTGTCTATGTTTACGACTTCACAAAGTAAATCGGTTGTCAGGTACGACTTTTCAAGACTCTTGTTTAAGCCCGTCACAGTGTCCGTGGCTGTGTCATAATGACCGAGTCCTAGTATTACAGTTGTACTATAGTACTGTAGCCCACCGAACAGAACCGATCGCATAGTGTTATCTAAGGTTATGCTTAATTTTTCACACTCATCGAATCTTCTAAGGATCAGAAATATGACCTGTTCATTTTCAAGAGTTAAAAATTTGGTGGCTAACTGGAATTCAGAAACACCAACTTCGTACGAATCACGTTCCAATTCAGTGGGCCCATGGAATTCTGTTACAAAGTTGGCCAGGGTTTTGTTAGGCTGAACAGACAGAGAAGAAGAGGACGGGAGTGTGAGATAGAAGTGGTTAGGCATGTTACATACTATTTAAACTTCATCATTGCAGCAGCTTTTATATAGGTGTTGAAGCTTTCTGGGTACCCTAGCCATTTCACCAGGTACATTTTTCTCTTTCCTGAACCTTTGCTGCCTAAAATATTTTCAATTTTAAACGCAATTTTTCCTAAATTAAATGGCACTTTCTGCAACTCCTCGTGGTAAAAGCTTCCAGCGATTTCCTCCTAATTCAAATCTTCAACTTGAATCTCACGTGTCCATCCTTGCTCAAATCCCTTCGCGAATTTATTTCCAGAACGGATAGCCTTACATAATCATTGATTTCGAAACGTGTAGAGTGTGGTGGCGGTGTTCCATCTCTTCTCACATTAGGCTCTGGGCGCGTACCTCTTTCAAAAACTTCGTTAGGTGTTGTGCCGATCGTGCGATGGTGTGAAAGGTTGTATGACGAGGCCAATGATCCCAGAATGTTTATATACTGTATCTGTATGTGTTTTATGTGTAAAATGGCGATGCATGCGTTCCTTTATGGTGCGTTGAACTCTTTCAGCTAAAGAGGCCTTATGTATAGAATTGCTAGTGTAGTAACTGATATTAAACTTTGTCAACATGTTCTGAAAAACGCGGCCTATAAATTCTTTCCCCATATCCGTACAAAAATAGCCAGATATCTAGAGAATACATCTATTATGAATAGGATGTAGCGGTAGCCATCATTATACAGTGAATATCTTTGCATGTCTGTTAAATCCGCTTGCCAAATAGAGTCAATTGAAGCCGCGGTTGTCTTGGCCGTTTTAAGCCTTTTTCTCACAGGCTTATGAAGTGTATAAGCATCCTGCTCCCGCAAAAACCTCTCAACATCTTTTTTCCCTACTCCATCATTGTAAACACCTCTGTACAGCCTATTAACACCACCATAGGGCGCTGGGTTAGAAATGTCATAATAGCGTTTTCTTAATATGTTAGCCATTTGCGTAGTTTAGAGACACGTGGATAAGGTTGGCCGTTTGGTCTCTCTTCTTTCCTCCTCTTGAGATGCTACTGTTGGGGTTGATGGCGTACTCAGTTGTGACACATGCGAGACTTGCTCCAAGTCTTTTAACCTATTCAGATTTCCTATCAATGTTTTGGGGACGTTTATTTTTGTAGTCTGGCGTTAATATGCTTCCATCCTGCTGGTGAGGGCCTGTCCCACTTTCTCATCAGATCATAGACAATGTCGACGATATTCGATCCCTGTACCCTTGTTCCTTCAACAGTGACCTCGCCTGCATCGGTCCACTGTATGATGGGGTCCTCACTCAATAGATTATAAAGACTTAAGCATTCATTCCTTAATGTATGTGGGAGACTGCTTTTTAATACATGCTTGATGTGTTGCGTTCCCTTATTCTTTGTTTGGTCATCTCTAACGTCGGCCCCAGGTCCCATGTCGACATGTTCATCGTTGTTCGCGCTGTGGCTAATAACCACGGGGAGCTCTGTCGGATCCTTATAATCTTCGTACTCATGAAGAAATTTCTGCAGAGCCTCTTGGTACAAGATCCTTTTCTCATCAGATGACTTTTCACTGTTTAATAGGGCTAACAATTCGCTTTCCATTCTTTTAAGCCTGCTTTTACGGGGTTCTAGAACCATGTCTGGATTCTTTGAACTTTGCAGTGAAGGATACACCTCGTGCGGAATAACTATGACTTTCTTCATTATATTAATCTAGTCAGTAAAGGTCCCAAAACTGAAAATAAGATGGGGAGGAATGATCCCCCTCTTTGTACAATAATTCGCTTTTTCTTCCCCACAGTTTGACTTTTACGAGCGAGCGTACGTATTATGTTCTTGTAACGACGTAGGCGAGCCTTCTGAGGGGGATTTCATTGGCACATTACATTTTATAACATTAAGACAGATTTCACAGATGCATTTTGAAAAGTCGGAGTCGATATTTTTAACAAACATCCGCTGCAATGCCCGTGGCAATCGTTGATAGATTTTTATTAATTCACGGTATTTCTTCAGCCAATTTGTCATTCTGGAATATACACCGTTTCAGGCTCGTTTGGGAACATATTCGTTCTTAGAAGCACCCTAAACGTGTTTCGCGGGTGAAGGTCACAAAGCAAATATCCGTAACGCTGTCTTGTAGCTTCTTTATAAACCTCCAAAAACTCCTTACGCTGATTCGGGAACATTTGATTGGCTGATACTCCAATTTGTGACACATCTCTACGTTGCGCGAATAAGACTAGATATTGTGTATTTAACGACACATCGCGCATGTATCTATTTTTGAAAAATAGATTCTGATTGATGAAGAATACGCTGATGTTAAGATGGTGGGAGAACACTGTAAATGTCTCGGCAAACGTTTTATCCATTTCCAACATGAGATCGTCAATTACAATGACTGTATGCTCATTTCCCTTTAACGAATTAACGTCATATACGCCTTTGTGGAACAAAATATCACCTTGGTACTCGTTGAACACAGATTGGTACATCGAATAGCACCATATTACTTTATGCACAAATTCTGAGAATATCTCCCCCTTATCTTTAATGATTTTAAGCATAAACACAGTTTTACCACATCCTGTAGGGCCGGATATAATACATGTGGAGGGGCTTGTGAACTTGAATTTTTCTACAGATTCCATCTCTAACACGTCACACCCTAAGTGGAGCATTTACAAAATAAACAAAATTTAAGTGCTGCTCGTTATATTCTTGTCTTTCTTCTTCCACAGAACCGTGAATGACGACGATGTGCAGCACTCCATCATCGATATTACGCAAGACCACGATAACAGTGTAGGTGCAGACTCCAACCCCGCTGACGAACCCTCACCAGCAACACCTTCACCACGTGGCAGTTCAAAGCGGAGGCACGATAATGAAGAACCTTCCACGTCAGGTATAAAACGTGCCAGGAGTGCACCGGTTGGCTAGACCCCAGTAATAGAGCCCCAGCCCTCTACGTCTTACGACACAACCCCCACACTAGCTCCCTCCTCAAATATACCCCCTTATTCCTGTTCAATTCCGAGTACATCCTCCACACCAGCAGCACCTTCTCGTGCTGTGGAGAAAGGTATAACATTCGAACTGGTGCGCACCGCTAACCCCATCCCTGCCCTGAGTAGAAATCGGTACGTGGTCAGGGTTGACCCTGTAGCCCTGTATAGCAACGGTGTTGGACTGCGGCGCGCGTAGTTGAGCGTATTGTGGAGTTTGCCCTTCAGAACCGCGACGAACGTGAAGTCTGGACGAGGTTGTCCTTCAGGTTCGGGTCAGATGACGGGGATGTAGATGATTTTTGGGTAGTAATACCGTTCAGACGCTTGGCAGCTGTAAACATAGAATATATCTTGGGCCGTATAATGCAGGCTTCTCAAAGTAGTACGGCCTTCAATATGGACAACTTCATGGTAGATAAGTCTATTTTCAAGAAGCATATAAACGTCGATCGTGGTTGCGGCTTTATAGCAGTAGTCTTAGCCCATATGTTTACTGTACTGAATACCCGGGTCAAAAATATTTGGTTACCTACGGTTGTGCAGCGTGCTCGTAAACTGGCTTCAGATTGTAAGCTTGAGTTTGAGTGTAATATGGGTCCTGAATAGCTGAGAAGGGTAGAGCAAGAAATGAATGTTCGTATAGTGGTATTTGAAATGGATGATCGTCGTAGGACTGTGTATGTTTTTAAAAGCTCTGTGAGAGATCGTACAAGACCTCTATTTATTTTATGATTGTCAGGAACATCGTACCTCCCCATCCGTAAATAAGGGACTCTCTACGCTAGTTATGATAAAAGTCGAAAATATGGAAGGCATCATGATTTGTGTAAGGGATGTCTCGAGTTTGCGGATGATATGGTGAAACATTGTAAGGAATGCTACATGGTATGTGAGCAGTGTAAAAGCCCCAATGTGAAAGTCGTGTAGTTGAAACCGAGAAGAGGGAATGTAATGTGTGTAGACGTACATTTTTCAATAATAAATGCTTTGATCCATAAGTCAATTGGCACTTGCAGGAAAATGAGAATCTGTGAATGTTCATGTTTCATATAATAATTGGGGTAAGTTTGTGCATAAATGCGATGAAATTCACGTTCTACATCATGAAAAATATAAGGCGGATGGAGTAAAGCATGTATGTTATATGAAGATGCTAAGCCTAAAAATAGCCCTTGTATAAGTGTACTACGATATAGAAACATCACAACGCTGAAACCAAAGAGGTTATCCACATTACTCGTAAGCCAGACTATCTGCGATGAGTGCATGGATGTCGAGTGTGATGAGTGTCACAAATGTGGTAAACGAAAAACGTTTTTAAACGATTGCACACGACAGCCCTGTGAAACTTTGTCTATACTATTGTCAAATTAGCGGACAAGTTAAAAAAATGATGTATATTCTTGCCCATAACGGGCAAAATTTGACACACAGTTCCTTTATAAGGATTGCTTGAACACGAGTCATCGGAGATATTTACAGGCGACCCCTTGAAAAGGCAACAAACTTATACAAATGCAGATAAGAGGTAATGTTCAGTTTAAAGATACTTTATTATTCACACCTTGTAAATTAGCAAGCTACCCAAGGTGATGGGTGTAGCCGCGAAGTTTCAAAAGGGTATTTCCCTTACACTTTCCTCACTAGCAACTTTAAATTACGTAGGACTGCCTCCCCCAAACATTACTTTAACTACACCAACATGAGTGATAGTGACGTGAAGATTTTGACCGCTACTACAACAGTTTTAATGAAACTAGTCCATACAATATAGCTGATGAATGTGAGCGTTATTGCGTGAATGATGTGCGCGTGCTTAGAGTATGTTTCCAGGCCTTTAGAAGGATGTACAATTTAGGGTGGATCACTTTTCACTTTTTTAAACATTATAGCTGGTCAAAGTTTTTCCCATGATTTGGTTCAGTGGAAGTACACTGACACCATTTTTACCAAAATCGATCAATATTTAGGGGTCGCGCATCGACCTTGAAAATTTCAATTTTGGAAATTTGGCCAAATTGACAATTTTTTACTGAATAAAGATAAATCATCAAATGACCATATTTTCTGAATCCTCTCAGTGAAAGAAATCCTCTCAGATACTTACCAAGTTGATAGGACAAGTGGTTTAGAAGTTATACTCACCTTGAGATAGCATTAAAATTTAAAATACCGTATTTGTCCCCGTACCTCCATATGCTGTCTGCCATTGTCTGCTTTTTAGGATAAGATAAAACGAATAAGGAAAGATCAAATGTATTTTGTATTAAAACGGTTTACCGATATCACTAAAGGCACTTACTCCGGTGCCCCTAACTAGGTTCAAAAACTGTATGAATCGTGGTTAGAACACACGTCATCTTAAGGCGTGCGCCATGTACTCTCTCTGCTAACTCCCTTTCCCTCTGCGCTACGTCATCTTGGCAAGTGACGACTTCTTGAAGTCACCGAGTTCTTTCCGGCTCTTTTCCACGAGCTGAAGAAGACCCTGCAGCTGTGACTCGTCTTTTGTGACAGTGTTCGCGTAATCTTCTATCAGTTTTATCCCTCTCTCTGCCACGTCGTTGGTAACTTTCAGATGCGAGATGACATTCTTCAGATCACAGTAGTTCTTATCTTGATCCCACTTATTCACCGGCAGAGTGAGCCACGTAGACGCGCACACCTGCAGGCCTGTGAACACGAACCACGATGACTCATCGATCAGGTCCGGAAGGCGCGTCGTGTCATCAACCGAGACGTTGTCATACGTGAAGTCCTCGGGCACAGCGAGGCGGCACAGCTTCTTTGCCATCTCGTGCTTCACAGTGTCTTCCACTTTGTCACTGCAGAGGGCGAAAACGACGGTCTGAGGCCTCAGATACCACAAGTGCCGCCTGATCACTGCCAGTGAAGCCTCTGCAATCTCGCGATCCACAGCCCTGTACTGCAGAAGACGCTGGTACAACACAAGGTCATTCAGCGGGGCATCAGCTGCGACAGGAGCCGCCAGCCAGGCAGGTGCGTAGAGGAGTGCAGTAAATAGTACCACTCTCTGAAGTTTCTGTACCAGCTCGTCGTCGAACTCCAGCTGACCGCTGAACATCAGGAGCTTCGTGTAGTAGATGATCTGAAACGAATACGCACTGTGATGTATAAATACCGATACCACTCCATATAAGTTTGTTTAATGGTAAATTATTTATCTTATTTTTTCTGGTAGGGACTTCAAATGGCTGTTTGCAGAAGGCAATACAATATTTAACTTCTAATTCAAAATACCAACCTTGGCCATCCACCTCGCATGATGGTAGGCTCCTGGGCGCATGAAGTGTGTGCCACGACGTGGCTGGGCCCCGAGTACCAGGAGTGTAATCTCCGCCACTTCTCGGTAGTCTTCTCTGACAAGACCAGAAGCGGTGCCGAGGAACTTGACTGCCTCATCTCGGAGCTCCATCAGCCACGTCACCTCCGCCAAATGCTCGATCTCCAGCTCGCGATAAGTCGAGAGGTCGAGCTTGTCCCACCTGAAAGGGGAGTTATGAAAATATTGCATGAAAACGACTGAAGTTTCCCTTTTCGACTGCTATTAACATCATTAGTAGAAGGACGCTGATATCTCAATTGCTCTGAAGGCAAAAAATCATTGGAGAAAACAAATGCGCCTTAGACTTGAAATTCACCTTCTCCTCAGATACTGGAACAAAGGTTCAGTTGGTGCTGTGGTTCTTCCAAACGCGGTGATGACCACTGCCCCCACGATGAGCTCCATAACGTGATGGCGACAGCCCAGCTGGAAGAGCGGTTTACCAAGCATGTTCTCCAGCCGGACCACCGCACCCTGCACCCTCCCCGTATTGGAGGAAGTTGTGTCGAAGCACAGTCCAATCACGTTGTTCTCGCATCCCCAGTCTTTGAGAGCACGAAAGGTCGCCTGGGCCTGGGACAGACCGGTCAGCCGTCGGAGGCCAAACTTTCCTTCTGTGCATTGGGGAGCTCCGGAGATGAGAATCGCCTGGCGGTGCTCCAATGATCCAAGAGAGTCCTGAAACGTATGTCATACATGCCAATCCATTATCGTCCACTGGAATATGTCAATCCACTGTCGTCACTGGAACATGTTAATTCACTGTCGTCCACGGTGAGGGCAAAACTGACCTTGATTACTTTACCGTCCCAGTGGACGACAGCATGCCTCGGAGATACGAAGGATTTCTGCACAGCTGTCGACACTTCACAACGATGTGCCACTCTTCCACGGCGAGACGTGTCCTTCGAGATACTGAATTTGTCCAGGTCTGCGGGCGGATCTGCCGAACGTAGGACTGCCGCCACGACACTTGCCACCTATGTGCGAAATTGAAAGGAAATTGACAAGGATGCGTATGGTTTTTATGTGACAAAATAATCACTAAATTTTCCGTCGTTACGTCTATTATATCTTTGTCAAGGAAAGATCATTACTGATATATACACACCTGATTATTGGACATCCGGAAGCGATCAGCCACTTCAATAACAGCCGGTGCATTGAGGATGCGGTGAGGAAGGCTGATTGATACAGTTGATTCTCTCGGCTGTCGGTATGGTGGTTCTAGCTGTGATTCGGAGTTGCTCGATGATCTGCTTTCTATAGATTCATCGTCGCTCTCAGCTTCGGTTCCTAATTTCGTTTTTGAGGTGCCTGGCTCATCACGAGATTGTTGTCTTGAGAGTTGCCGTTTTCTCTTGACAACGAACACTTTATCATTCCCACTCATTGTTGCCTGGCGCAGGCCCCGTTGATCCTCATAAAATTTAATATCTTCTTGTTTGTTGTTGTCTGAGAGCAGTCGACTTTTCTGTATCTCTTCAATAGCATCGGGAGCTCCGATGTCCCAGAGCTTGTTCAGATTTTCTGAAAACTTCTCCCTGCCTTTTCCCGCGTCACTGTCTCTCATCTTGCTCTTCTGCAGCGAGCGCCACTCTTCCCACAGTAACTCCAGTTTTCTTTCGCAGTTACGCCTCGTGATCGTCTTTATACGTGCCATGTTCCAAAATGCCAGAACATTGGCCACCGTGTCTTTTACGGCGGCCTTCCTGTCAGTAGTTTCCTGCTTGGCATAGAAGAAGTACTGGAGAACTTGATGGGTGGTTGGCAATTTGGCACCACCGATCGAGGAAGATGGCTGACCAATTAAGAAGACGTCCGTGGCTGACCTTAGAGAAGGTGGTGCTGTTGTTGCTGCTTTCTCTTTTCCAGAATAAGTAACTTTCAGAGTCTTCCCACTCCTGGTTGTTAACAGTTTATCCATTGTACTAAAGTCTAGACTTATCAAACAAGAATCAATTGACACAGTTGATCTGTAAAAAGCAAACTGTGATTAGTAAAAATATTGGTCATAGACATAGCGTGTGTGTGTAATTGGGATTTTAGGATGCGCCAGCTACTGATGCTATGATTACGTCCATAACGGGGGACAAATACGGTATTTTAAATTTTAATGTTATTTCTAGGTGAGTGTAACTTCTAAACCACTTGTCCGATCAACTTGGTAAGTATCTGAGAGGATTTCTTTCACTGAGAGGATTCAGAAAATATGGTCATTTGATGATTTATCTTTATTCAGTAAAAAATTGTCAATTTGGCCAAATTTCCAAAATTGAAATTTTCAAGGTCGATGCGCGACCCCTAAATATTGATCGATTTTGGTAAAAATGGTGTCAGTGTACTTCCACTGAACCAAATCATGGGAAAAACTTTGACCAGCTATAATTTTTTAAAAAAAAGTGAAAAGTGATCCACCCTAAATTGTACATAGCCGTTTGAAATGCGATCCGTTGCAAGTCACAACCACGATCGCCTCATTATGTTTTACGGTGTTCAAGAATAACTTCATGCCTAAACACCTTAGCCGTCATTCACAGAAACAATCCCCGCAGTTATGGGCACAAGGCTATTTACTAGCTCATACACATACAGCAACAGACCGGGTATTCATAAAACACGCCCGCAACACTGGGGAAGTACCCATTAAGGTCAATGGTCGTGTTTTTTGGGTTGATGGGCTGTGAGGATCCAACCACTGGTGAGAAGACTGTGTACTCCTTTAACGGCTGCTGGTGGCATGGATGCCCACGCCCTGAATGTGCCCTCACATGGACCGTAACCGTAATCAACTTATAGGCTCCCCGTTCACTCACAAGATCTTCTGGGAGCATGAGTATGATGCACGGATGGAAACAGATGGCCAGTACCGTGAAGAAATAAGGGCCATCAAACGTTCAATGGTGTTGGACCCCCTCAAATGCGGTGACAGCTTGTTTGGAGGGCGTACAAACCCATTGAAGCTATACTTTCCGCCTACGGAGGGCGTGAAACTCCCTTACGACGACTTCTGTTCTTTATATCCCTACTTGATGAAGACCAATCCTTACCCCGTACATGCACCTGAGAAACTGGTGGGACCTGACCTGCCCACCATCGAGGTGCTCCACAAATTTGAATGCGTATTATTTCGGCCTTTCTTTCGTAGATGTGCTCCCCACGCGATTTATGGATGCCGATCTTACCCGTCGGTCGTTATAGATCACATGCTCATGTTTCCCCTGTGCGTGAAGTGCGCAGAGGAGAACAATGGGGATTATAATCATACACCCAACTAGCGTAAGATCAGAGGTGTATATACAAGCCCTGAGGTGGACCTAGCCGTTCCCCATGGATACAGAATATTGAAGATACATGAGGTGTGGAGGTTTCAGAAGGTACCCAACCTTTTCACGCCATATATAAACGCTTTTTTGAAGGATAAGGTAGAGGCATCAGGGTATCCGCGAGGAGTTGATACCGAAGATGAAAAATCGGCTTATATTCAGCGTTACCGTGCCCGTGAAGGTAAACAGCTTGACCGTTCCCAAATTGTTAAGAATCCTGGCAAGCGCTTTAGTGCAAAGTTGTGTCTAAACAGTCTCTGGGGAAAATTTCCACAGAATACTGGCAAAGGGAACGTTCATTTGGCACAAAGTTATAGTGAAGTCTGGGATTATGCCAACGCTCCTGATAAAGAAGTTATGAGATCGTGAATGTAGGTAATACTTACATAATAAAGTACAACATCACCGAACTGGCCACAGATACCTCACGTGTTACAAACATACCTGTAGCCAGCTTCACAACGGCCTACGCCCGCATCAAGCTTTGGGGACTACTGCACTCTCTTGGGCGGAGGGTGCTGTACGCTGACACAGATAGCGTAATATTCTCAGAGAGGGAGGGTGAATACATGCCGCCTATTGGGGAATTCCTCGGAGAGTTGACTGACGAGATCAAGGATGAGTATGGTGATGGTGCATACGCTGACTCCTTTCTATCAATAGGGCCAAAAAACTTATGGGGTACGGGGAGGGTGGGGGGGAGGATATGAAATATATCGTGAAGGCTAAGGGTATCACGCTTAACCATACGAACCGACGAGTTGTTAACTTTAACTCGTTGAAGGATCTAGTGTGCTTGGAAGATGAGGGCGACCAGCCACCCCAACTGACTGTGGGGACCCACAATTTTCGGGTGCAGAAACTGGTGTGTGTGAAGGAACTTAAGGGTACGAAGGTATGCCGTAACACCTATAGGAAACGTTACCAGGTGCCTGGTACCTATGATACCGTACCCTTTGGAGACCATAATCCTTGATTGTTTATATATATATATATATATATATATATATATATATATATATATATAACGTAAAGAACGACGCTTGTATAGAAGAATGTTCCGCGCAAGATGAGGAGGGAGAACGAACAAATGAAAAAATGAGGTAACCACCCTGGAATCGAACCCGGGATCTTCCGATTGCCGGTCAGATATGATGATCACTACACCATGGGCCTCAATCGATCAGAAGTCGTAATTCTCCTACATACGCACAGAAACCAATGCCCTGAGGGGGCACCTCCCGCATGCCGCACATATATACATTTCAACTGCAAACAACACACGGTATAATTAACGTAAAGAACGACGCTTGTATAGAAGCGCGGAACATTCTTCTATACAAGCGTCGTTCTTTACGTTAATTATACTGTGTGTTTGCAGTTGAAATGTATATATGTGCGGCATGCGGAAGGTGCCCCCTCAGGGCATTGGTTTCTACGCGTATGTAGGAGAATTACGACTTCTGATCGATTGAGGCCCATGGTGTAGTGGTTATCATATCTGACCGGCAATCGGAAGATCCCGGGTTCGATTCCCGGGTGGTTACCTCATTTTTTCATTTGTTCATTCTCCCTCCTCATCTTGCGCGGACCATTCTTCTATACAAGCGTCGTTCTTTACGTTAATTATACTGTGTGTTGTTTGCAGTTGAAATGTATATATACAGGGGTTGGACAAAATAATATGAACACCTTGATAAATGGCGGTTTTTATTCTTAATATGGAGTTGGTCCTCCTTTAGCTGCAATAACAGCTGCAATGCGTCGGGGAATTGATTCATACAGCTTTTGGACAGTGGCTAGAGGAATCCTGAGCCATTCTTCGTGCAAACCCTGCTCCAGTTCCTCCAAAGACGCCGGCGGTGGGAATCGGCTTCTGACCTGCTGCTCCAACTGACACCACAGATGCTCGATAATGTTAAGATCCGGGGATTGTGGAGGCCAATCCAAGCGTTCTACTTCACTAACATGCTCTTCAAACCAGTTTTTAACGACCCCAGCGGTGTGGATTGGTGCATTATCATCCTGGAAGACGGCGCCGCCATTGGGAAACAGCGTTTGGACCATGGGATGGACCTGGTCAGCCAATATTGACAGATAGACCTGGGCGTTAACCCTACCATGCAGTACTACAGCTGTGCCAAGAGTATTCCACGATATTGCTGCCCAAACCATCACAGATCCGCCTCCATGCTTAACGGTTGGAGTCAGGCAGTCGGGGTCATAAGCATCTTTAGGCTGTCTCCAGACGTAAACTCGACCGGAACATGGAAATAGCGTAAAGGAGGATTCGTCCGAGTAGACTACATTCTTCCACCGGTCCATTGACCAATTCTTATGGTCATTACACCATTTTCTGCGCCGCTCAATGTTGATGTGCGAAAGGAAGGGTTTGGCAATTGCAGCCCTCCCATGGTATCCAGCTCCATGGAGCTCGCGACGTACAGTTCTGGTCGATACCGGGCTTGCAAGATGCTGGTTAAGCTCTGCAGTCACTTTTGGAGCTGTGGTCTTATGGTTCTTTGCCACAATGCGCTTTAGCACCCGGCGGTCTCGATCACACAGCTTCTTCTTGCGTCCACTATTGCATTTGTCGGTGCTTGTCTTTCCATGGTTTTGGTATGCAGACATGACCATAGAGACAGTTCCTCTGGATACATTGAACATCTGAGCGGTTTTCGTCACCGATGCACCAGCCATCCGCGCTCCGACAATTTGCCCTCTTTGGAAGTCTGACAGGTCTTTCATAACTGCTAATTCATAATTCACTCAGATCTGTAAAAACAACGTGAGGGTTATAACATGACGTATACACTCTCTGTTACGCATTTAAATAGGTTTGCCAGTCATTTGACCGTTTTCTTTGTGTCTGAGCAGTCCGTAAAGATAACCGGTGAAATCGGCGGGTGTTCATATTATTTTGTCTAACCCCTGTATATATATACAGGGGTCTTAAGATACTTAAGCGCCACAACAGGCGAAACGTGTTTTTGATGGATATCACTATTTTCACCCTTCCTCTATCGCGTGGTTTGGGTTATAATGACCTTACGACACTAGAAGTATGGTTGAAAACCTTGTGAAGCGAACTACTTTTTTCACCTCTATCGCCAGCTGGGCTCTGCCGCCCAGATGTGATGCGCGTCTTAAGGCACCAATATCCCGTTCGGTCTCTGGGTGGCGGGAACAGCAGGAGGAGCGCGAGCCAATGAAAACATGGCAGCCACGCCGCTCTGCTTTCTGATTGGCCACCCGCTCCACTCGCCGAGAGGGACACGACACAAACATCTCGCCAGTACCTTAAGACTTGCGTTGCTGTTAGCAGGCGTCCTGTGTTCGTGCTCATATTGCTGAATATTGCGTGGATTATTCTATTCACCCGGCTTCTAACTATTACACTGCCCAACAAAAAATGTTTTTGCTGGTGATTTAATTCTAAGACCTGTTTCTGGATAATATTGATGTGCTGATTTCAAAAATCACCTTAGATTTTGTCCATCACATCAGGTTTTCGTGCAATGTGCAATGCAATATGCCTATTTTGGGTGATCCATGAAGGGCGCTTATCAAAATTGATGATTTTTGAGACCTGTTAACAGCTGTTTTGCCGTTAAAATTTTATCTGTGGAATACGCAAATCTGTGCATTAAATCTAAAGGTCATGTACAACATATTAAAATCTTGGGTATCTGTGATTTCCCCAGGTGTGAGCGTGACGTCATGATCATGGATTCATTTTTTGCTTATTTAAACACTTTTAATCACTTTTGTGTCAATATTACCATTATATATTAAAGTTCACTCCCTGCACAATTGTTTACTTTTCCATGCTGATTCTGAGTATGTAAAAACTTTTTTGAAAAGAAAAAAAATTGGGCATAACCCTGCCAAAATGCGATATCTCCGTATTTGATTGCTCGAAAACCTGACGTGATAGGCAAAAACTAAGGTGATTTTTGAGATCAGCACACCAAAGTTACCTAAAAACAGGTGTTAGAATTAAATAAGCAAAATTGGTGTTGGGCAGTGTTATCAACGTGTGCAGCAATGTTTCACCGTGCTAGTGATAGTGATGAAAAATCAATGGAATCATTCTGTGCCAGAAATCGCACCCAAAGTTTGGCATAATAAGAAAATCAAAAATTTTAAAAAATATATATAAAATATGAAAATCTATTCCAAAAACTCATCAACATCTTCATTAGCATACTTAGAACTCTAATTTAGCCAAAAATGAACGTTCTAGCTCAATTAATAACAGAGATACTATTGCCAGAATATTGCTGAACTTTGGAGGCGATTTCTGGCGAATTTTAATTTTGGCGCTTAGGTACCTTAAGACGGGGGACGCCTCAATATATATATATATATATATATATATATATATATATATATATATATATATATATATATACACATATTAGTGATGGATCGAATAACCGCAACCGCAACCGCACTACAACCGCACAAAAATTCACAACCGCAACCGTAACCGCAACCGCCGTTCCATAAGTGCGGTTGCGGTTGTAAAAGCTTAGTTAATTTTAATTTTAGGTTAATTAGAAATATTTCTTTTTTTAAAAAGAAAATGATGGGTCTCCTTATGCGTGGAGCGGGAACGTTGTACGATGAGAGGCGTTGCCGCTTGAAAGGTGAAAATGCAGCAAAAATATTATTCTTGAAATTCACACTGCCTGTCATTAAGTTTGACATCAGTTTTTCAAATGAATAATAATCCATAACTTTCCAATGGGTGGAGGCTGGGGAAAGTGGTAGGTGGGATGAACAGTGCGATGGGTCCTCGTCCCTCATCCTGGTAACACACTTAGTGCAAAATATGGTTTTAATTAATTTGACCTATTCTTTCATAATAGCTATATAAGTTTAGAATATACTTCATTTAAATAGTATTTATTTAGTAAATACCTTATGTTGAACACAAGTTTTGCAACACACAAATAGCGGTAGCGGTGTATTGCAAAACTTGTGTTCAACATAAGGTATTTACTAAATAAATACTATTTAGTATATATTATGTACCAAGTGTGGCTAAATCGCACTATAGTGGCTAAATCCAGTTAATAATTACGCATTTTTCCTAGTATATGATAACCGCAACCGCAACCGCGGTTGGAAAAAATTCAACAACCGCAAACACAACCGCAACCGCGGTTGTGAAAAACCGACCACTCGATCCATCACTAATATATATATATATATATATATATATATATATATGCGAGGAGTGATCAAAAAGTATCGATAATTTTATTGCTACGGAAAAATGAATGCAAATAAGAAATAACCGTTTACATATGTGAGTCTTCCTGCCCTCTGTCTGCAGTCTGAAGCAAAATCTGCTACCATGAGTCAGTAGTTGGTTGGAGCGCTTAAAAGGAGGGTGTGTTTTTGCAGTAAGTATAAATCTCTGAAATGGAACAACGCTCGCTCGGAGGCGAACGAAATGATTAAAACAGCTTTTGGAAATGATGCTCTCAGTGTAGCTAACCTTTACAAATGGCACAAAAAGTTTGAAAATAGAGAAACATTTACTTGTACCAGAAATCGAATCTGTTAAACATTTTCATCCGTACGAGAAGTGGAAGGGCGGCCACTGCGTTCCTTGTCTTCAAGCGATGTTTCTCCATTTTTAAACTTTTTGTGCCATTTGTAAACGTTAGCTACACTGAGAATATCATTTCCAAAAGCTGTTTTAATCATTTCGTTCGTCTCCGAACGCGCGTTGTTCCATTTCAGAGATTTATACTTACTGCTAAAACACACCCTCCTTTTAAGCGCTCCAACCAACTACTGACTCATGGTAGCAGATTTTGCTTCAGACTGCAGACAGAGGGCAGGAAGACTCACATATGTAAACGGTTATTTCTTATTTGCATTCATTTGTCCGTAACAATAAAATTTTCGATACTTTTTGATCACTCCTCGTATATGTGTATTGTTAACGATATGTTTATTTGTTACGTATATTTGTTTCAATTAGGGTTTCATTTTCTTCTTTGTGTGCGTGCGTATGTACAATCCTAAGCTCCGCCCAGTGTAAGCTCAATCAAAGGGTCACGTGACTCCTGCTACTACCTGCGTGCTCAGTTGACCTCTGCAAGCCCAAGAGCTCGGACGTGTATTTTCTCACGTAGACGAAAAATAGTGATGGCTACTTTTGATATTGCGTGTTCGACGCTTATGAAGTGGTATTCGGTAAAGTCGAAAGATGTGGTGAATACTGAAAGACGACCTCCCCCTCCCCCTCCTTTGAGACTTTTAAGGCTTCATTGAATCGCGCGAAGGAACAAGATGTTTAAATACTCTATGGATATTCTGGCGAGAGTATTGCCAGATTTCGCGGCACAAACGATGTAATGGACTACGTTGTAGGGCTAAACTCTATAAAAGCGTACGTATACCGTGAGGTGAAAGAAACAACGCGTGCAGAAGAGAAGCAACGGATATGGATAATGAGTCTTGTTGATGAGTCGTGTGACAGGTGGTATTATGACATGCTGCATCATACTGAGTACGCGTACCCTGCGGCTGAGAATGTAAACCTTGTCATCATGGACAAACTATAGTACTTTTACCACTACATTCATATATATCATGACGAGGTTCGCAGTGAGGTTGTGGCTAAAGGCCTGTGTGAGTTTTTAATAGAGTTTAGAGACGAGTATCGATTGTTAAACAAAAAGGATAAATGCGGTCACATGTTTCTCTCAAATAGTGCACCGGATTGTTAATATGTGGAGAACGTCTAGTGCGCATAAAACATTAAAACTGAAATTACCCCATGTGTCGGAAAATTGCCCGGTATAATGGGTACAAGTACTCGCATGATTCATGCTAGAACAAATCCGTACACGATTCAAGAGCTTATGGTGTGACTCGCTCTCCCCGTGGAGCCGATCCGCCCACCCGTGGCTCACAGTCATCTCAGAGCTTGAACCGACTGGACGTGCACTCCTCGAACACGATGGAACTTCCTTTGAGAAGCATTCTCAATGCCGCGTACGATGTGTCCGTGACGAAGTCATTACGCTTGTTCAGGCGTGAAACCGGTGCCATTAACTATGTACTTGAAACGACTTGTAGACAAGCAAACTCTGGTAAACGTAATGTTATTTATTTAAGTGTTGAGATGAATAGAGTCTTCATGATAGTTGAGAAGTGGGGTGAGGACCATTATAAAATACCTGCAGGTGTGCCCCCTCATATGCCGTTGTTTGTACGTTGTGTATAAATAACGATCAGCCATGCATTGATATACGACTGATGTGGAAGACCTGCATCTGATAATAACGTTCTTGTCCTTACGCGAAACCGATTCATCCTCGACAGAATGTTTGAAATCGTCGGATTCCGCAAGCTGAAGCCTATATTACACGCGCGTGTTACAGATATGATTTATTTTGACACGGTTCTTGAATACGCTTACACCGCTCTGCTCGACGGGTTTATCGAATGTAGGAATGAACAAGGCGAGAATGGTCTAGATGCTGGATGCTTATTTAAAAGATTTAGACTTCGAAATATCACGAACTTTAGTACAAAGGACTTGAGCGGTACAGGGCAGAGCGCCTACACTGCTCACCCTGAAGAATTGTACCTCTATATAATGAGCAGCTGTCGTTACGACTTAGAAGATTATTTCAATTGCCGCTATGCGTTGTGAAGAAGAGTTCACGACTGAAAAGCTCGGGTCGGTAAGAAACAACCCTCGATTGGAAAGGAGTATTTATAAACTTGTATTTAATAATGATGTTGTGACTAACGATGACCTCTTTGTGCGTGCTTTTGAATGTATTCTAACCGTGTTTAAAGATAACCTGCCAACCGAATGTAAAGTGGGCACAAAAATAGTATTGAACGATATGAAGGCCATTTACATCGAGTATAGGTATCCCTATAACTTGAGCGATGAAATAATGTCAAATCGTATTTACTACGTAGTGCAAAGTAATAATGATGTGACTGTAGACTCGATTACGTGCGAGTTTAGTGTTTTAGTTAAGCGCATTAGAAAATAAAGCGAATGTATTTTGATGTATTTATTTTTCAATATATTTAATTATTTAATCTAATTGTATATATATATATATATATATATATATATATATATATATATAATATTTAGGAGAAATCCAATGACAAGGAGGAATGTAAATGCCATGAAAAGTCTTCTTTAATGCGCAACGTTTCGAGCAATACGCTCATCATCAGGCTAGATAATAACAATATGAAATTAGAATCAATAAATAAATGTGAACAAGACAAAATAATTTCTATAAAAAGACTAAAAGAAGAGGGTTAAATTCAAAGTTATAAAAGTTTACATATAAAATTACAAGAATTTTAAAAGCTATTTTTAAATTACTTATAGTAAATTTGAAATTAGTACACTGGAATAATTAACACTAATACAATGGAATAATTAACACTAATACAATGGAATAATTAACACTACGAACCTTTCAATGCTGGTTCCGAGGCACGAGTAATTTAAAACAAAACAAAACAGGAAACAAGCTATGGGTTGGGCGGTTGGAGTTATAAGTTAGGGGAGGGGGGATTATAAAAAATTGGGGTGGGGGGAGGGGAGTTGGGGAGGGGGGTTTATACAAAATTTAGAGGGACAGCTGAGGAATCCACGTTTAGAGAAGGGGTCAATGTTTTAATATAAAGAGATTCCAAAATTCTAAGTGAGTTAGGACAAGAATTACAACCGAGAATTTTAAAATTATCTAAAGTGACATCAGTTTTACATTTTATACTGTGTTCCCGAATACTGGAGGCTTCTTTTATTTAAAATTTTACCTGTTCGGCAACTTATTCCCATATGCGAATAAAATCTAGTCCTGAGGGAGCGCACGGTGCTGCCAATGTAAGTACCAAGGAGACACCTTGGGCAGGTAAATAAATATACAACACCGCTACGCAACGAATCAGGAGTTCGATCCTTCGCTGAGAAAAAGCTACCTAAAGACATTTTGTTAATAAATATAATGCGAAAATCAGTATGATAAAAAAATTTTCTTAACAACTTTGTAAATTTAAGTTTAAATTCTTTATTCATGGGACCCATTTCAGGTACCAAGAAATATTTTATATCTTTAGGCACTGAAATACAAGAAAGTTGAGGGCTATAAACATTATTTAAGAAAGATCTTATTAGTTTATCTACATATTGAACAGGAAAACTATTATTGGTAAAATATGATCTTAAATTATTAAATTCATCGTTTAGTAATGTAAAACTAGAGGTCAAATTATATCCTCTGAACAAGAGAGTTTTAATACACGACATCTTATAGTTAAAATCAGTAAAACTAAAGAAATTCATGCCCAAACCAGTAAAAGTGGGTTTCCTGTAAACTGATGTAGTAATAGAATCACCTTTTTTCGAAATTAAAAGATCTAAAAAGGGAAGGGAGCCATTTTTCTCAGTTTCCATTGTATAAGTTATACTGGGGTGCAGAGAATTTAAGAAGTTAAAAAATTGTTGCGCTTGTACAGCATTATCAAAAACAGCTATCGAGTCATCAACGAAGCGTCGATAGAAAATTGGTTTACAATGAGTGGGAGATTGTCTAAAAATTACACTTTCTAAATGAGTCATAAAAAAATCAGCTGATAGAGGTCCGACGGGTGATCCCATCCCAACACCATCAATTTGTTGGTAAACCTTATTATTGAAAGTAAAATAACATTGCTTAAAAACCAATTCTAAAAGTTCCTTAAAATAAGAACATGAAAAACCATGAAAACTATCATCATCTAGATTGATGATGAGCGTATTGCTCGAAACGTTGCGCATTAAAGAAGACTTTTCATGGCATTTACATTCCTCCTTGTCATTGGATTTCTCCTAAATATTAAATTGAAGCTTTGTAGAAGCAAACCGCATGACTATATATATATATATATATATATGAAAATTATTTCACGAAAGTAACACGTGAAAAATATTTATGATGAATAAAACCACGAAGGAAAGGAAACACAAAATGGTGCTCAAGCGCTTTCGTCTAATGACATCCTCAGGAACACTGAAGTACATACAAGGGTTACAGCCTATATATAGGTTACAGAAAAAAAAAAGTCGGCTTTACAAATTTGTTACAGTCTCGCGTGTTTTGAAAAACAGTGTAATCTCCCTCAGTATTTGTTTAACATAGTTAAAGGCCTCGTTTATAGTGCGGCGAATAGTAATTACGAAGATAACTTTCCTAAATGTTTTCGCAATAGGCAATAGCCTCTCACAATTAAAAAAAGATGGGGAGCTCCATATTACTAAAGCAGACAAGGCTAACACCATAGTTATTATGGACAAAGTGGACTACATCGGAAAGATGAACGAGCTTCTCCAGGACCCCGCCACATACAGCAAACTTAGGAAGAACCCGCAGGATGACGTCATCAAATCATTTAATAGTGGCTTGAAACGCATTCTCAAAGATAATAAGGACTTAATTCCGCTTTTCATGTCCACTTCACCTTCTCTGCCCTACCTTTACGGTCTTATTAAAACCCACAAACCTGGCAACCCTATGCGCCCTATTATTAGCTCGATGGGCTCTATTACTTATAAACTCTCCAAATGGCTTGTCAAAGTCTTGTCCCCCATTCTCGAACTATCTCTGATTCACATGTAAAAAATTCCATGGATCTTACTGAAAAATTGAATAATGCACGTACTGAAACTAACGATAGATTGATCAGTTTTGACGTTTGTTCATTGTTTACAAAAGTGCCGATTGACGATATGCTTGACTTTCTCTCCCAAGAATTACATAAGTATGACCTGCCACTACCTTCACACATTGTTTTGGAACTTATTAAGCTTTGCATCAAAGACTGTAATTCACTTTCAATAACGAGTATTATCAACAAGTTTTTGGGATGGCGATGGGCAACCCCTTATCGCCCCTCCTCTCCAATATTTATATGGAGTTTTTCGAAATTACTTACATTCCGAGAATCCTGGGGGTTGGCATCCCTTGGTTGCGGTACGTCGACGATATTTTTGTGTATCTGGCCCATGAATCGTGACCTGGATAACTTCCTCCTTCAGTTAAATGATCAAGTCCCCTCCATTAAGTTTACTTTAGAAGTGGAACAAGACAATTCAATCCCATTTTTGGATGTGCGTGTACATAGGGAAAGCCCAGGTTTTAAGTTTAGTATCTATCGGAAAACAACAAACAATTTGTCCGGAATACATCGATGCCGAATTGGAAAAAAAAAATCAACGGTATTGGAAGTGATCTGTGTTATCCATCTGCGTTTATGGAATCTTGTCTCAACAAGGCAAAACGAACTTTCTATCGTGTCAATAATAACACTCGTACTTTGTCAAAAAATATTTTAGTACTTCCATTTTTCCCGGGCTTTTTAGGCATTGCTAATGTACTTAAACTTTTGGATATTAATGTAGTATTTTCATATAACAATACTGTGAAAAATATCATAGTAAAAAATAGCCCTACCAATAATTCAGGCATTATCTATAAATTGGTTGTAAACAATGTGATTCCTTTTACATAGGTCAGACGGGAAAGGATTTGCACACACGTATAAAACAGCATCAATATTCCGTTAGAACAGGACAGTTGTCCAGTGCCCTTTTTGTCCATTTGTCAGAGTTATCCCACTGTATTGATTGGAATAATGCTTCAGTTTTATTCCACTCTAGCAACATTGTTAATAGAAATATTCTTGAGTCTGCCATTATCCAACTTTCAAATAACTTCAACATAAGCAAAGGTCTTTTTCAACTCGATCCTGTTGTTTTGAATTCCTTCAAAACAGATTTAGATAAGAAGGGTAGAACGCTAAATCTTTGGTAAACTTGTATGCTACTTTATTAACTTTTAATTTTCATTTTATTTTTATATACATCGAAATTTAACCATAAAAGGCAGAGTGTTAAAACCCGGGCAGATTTCTAGTATAAATTTGTATTTTTATAATTCATTTGATCGATCTTGTGCTAAAAATCGATATTTTTTCCTCAAATCTGTATGCCTCTGATAAACCTTTAATTTTTAATTTTTATTTTTACTTCTCCGTTTATTGCATATATATATATTATATATATATATATATATATATATATACAAAGCTGGGCACAAACCGTTAATCCGTTTAATCGTTAATTAACGAAGTTAACTTTTTCGTTAACGATTTAACTTTTAAGTTAACTTTGAAAATCATTATCGGACTAATTAACTTCCGTTACATTTAACTTCCGTTAACTCAAGTCCGTTAACCCCAAAATTCATAAATAAACGTTTAAAAGTTTCTATTATTTTCAGTGCTGAGCAGGTGCGCAATTAATCCGCCACTGTTAATAGTGATGAACGAATTTCCATTTCCGCAGTGCAAAATCAGGCGATATATTTGTTTCCGTCGCCACAATTTGTGTCTTACCAAATATGGTAGTTATTTATGGCATTGGTTTGAGCAAAACATGGTCGACTGTAAAATCAGGCGGAAAGATTTGCCATTTGAGTTGAATGTTTCAACTTCTTTCAAGAATATCACGAGCATTTTAAGGCACTTTCAATTATATATGTAACAATTACAACAAATAACTACATTCGTTTCATTTGCAGTCTGTCTCTTGCGCAACATGTTTGTGCTAGTGAATATTTAAAAATAACACAGCCATCCTCTCCAGTGCTGCAGTGGAGCGTTTGTTCTCTATGGGCAAGGACATCCTGAGGGCCAAAAGATCATCCCTGTCTGATGAAAACTTTGATATGCTAATTTTCCTGAAGGGCAACATGCATCTCATGGACAAAATGGAGAACGATAAGAAGAGGGAAAATTAAATTATATATATATTGTGTTTTTCATTTTTTTTATAAAAAGTTAACGTTAACGGTTTATCGGTAACTTCCGTTACATGTTTAACGAATTAACGGATTAACGGTTAACGAAGTTAACTTTTTGGTTAACGGATTAGCGGTTAACGAAGTTAACTTTTTGGTTAACGGTGCCCACCCTGTATATATATATATATATATATATATATATATATATATATATATATGTATATTATTTATTTATTATTTTTTTCTTTCTTTCTGTAACCTATATATAGGCTGTAACCCTTGTATGTACTTCAGGAAAATGATATTTATTTTTGTAAAGAAAATATTTGGTAGAACAACATTCGTAAGAACATAGCATTTCATGTCATAATAATCATGTACCGAAAATTATATCTGGCATATGTCCTTGGCCGTCGACGCATTGTTGAAGGCGTTTACGAAAATTGGCCTCCACTCTTCCCAGCAGGTCTCTGTTGATTTGGATGATTTGTTGACGGATCGCTTCCTTCAATGCATCTAATGTACGGGGCTTGTCCTCGTAGACACGTGACTTGAGGTACCCCCATAGAAAGAAGTCACATGTGAACAAGTCAGGGGACCGAGGGGGCCATACAATGTCACCAAATCTCGAAATGAGATGGTTGGGAAACAGGGGGCGAAGAACAGCCATTGACGCTCTGGCGGTGTGTGGCGTGGCCCCATCTTGCTGAAACCACAAATGTCGACGAGCAATACGCCTTCTTCGTAACTCAGGGATGAAAAAGGTGTTCACCATCTCAATGTAACGCCCAGATGTTATGGTAACGGTAACCCCATTTTGTGCGAAGAAATAGGGACCGATGACGCCAAACTTTCCCACCGCGCACCAAACTGTAACCTTAGGGCTATGCAGCGGTTTTTCATGGAGTTGTCGCGGATTTTCAGCAGCCCAATACCGTCAGTTTTGATTGTTGACGGCCCCATTAAGGTGGAATGGGCTTCATCACTCATTACCACCATCATGTTTTCATTCTGCTCATAAAGTGCAAGCATTTCCTGTGCAAAATTCAGTCGTTGGGGGTAATCGTTTACATTCAATTCCTGCACCATCGCTAACTTGTATGGGTGAAAATGTAATTCTTCATGCAAATCCGTCTAACAGTACGATTGCTGATTCCGAGTGCAGCTGAATGTCTCCGAGCAGAGCGGCCTGGGCTTTGCAACATCGCTTGTCTGACCCTTTCAACGTTCTCTGGAGTACGCACAGTGCGTTGCGGCCCCTTCGGTTTTGTTTTCATTATTGAGCCTCCTGTTCGAAGATTGTTAACCCAACGTAAGATTGTGTCACGAGCGGGAACAGAGTCATTTCGATGAATGTTGAATCTGCGGCGAAACGCACGCTGAACTGCTGTCACTGACTCGCCACTCCTAACAAAATGATCATACGCGAACATGCGGTGTTCTAACGTCCACTGCTCCATGATGGCACCTGAAAGATAAAGGTGAGTGTTAGTTAAAGTTAAATGCTATGAACCCAGGAATGGAATGCTACCTACCGCACGCCCCTCCCATTCCTAATGGCCGATTACTAGCTATTCAAAAAACACTTGATTCCCGTGCCCCACCCTATATATTATGGATATTCTTATTTTCAGTATATTTAATTATTTAATATAACTGTGTATATATTATATATATGTATATATATATATATATATATATATATATATATATATATATATATATATATATATATATATATATATATTATTTTTTTTTTTTTTTATTTTTATTTTTTTATTTTTTTAGTTCAGGAAGAACCGATTCGCCTCTATTTAAAGGGCATATCTCAGCGGAAAAACAAAGAAAAAGTGAGAGGAAAGACAGAGGAAAAAGAAAGGGTGGAGGGGACAGTCGAAGTGGAAAAGACCAAGGATGACAAGGACTGCAGAGTCGAGCCCCATCATCCTTGGGTGCTAGGGCCGGGAGGGCGCACGTGAAACCTCCAGGAACAAGCACGTACAAACGAGCACAAAGAGCACTCAGAGCACGAGCTTAGAACCCCTTGCGGGGATATATATATATATATATATATACAGGGTGTTTGAAAACTTTCTGTACAAATTGTAATGGGGGATAGGCAACACCAAGACAAACCCTTTTCGTCTATAAGTGTATGTCCGCTGACGTCACCATTCGGCGCGAGAGGGCGCCACTGCAATTGGCTAAAAGGTGAAGTGGGCTAGACTCGCGCTTGCCGCGGGCATTCTTAAATCGGACGTAGTACGCGTAACATGTTTATTTAAAGAAGGCATGTTTATTTAAGAAGGCATGTTTATTTAAAGAAGTGCTGAAAGTTGCGACCGGTAGCATCAATGCATGCCCGACAGCGTCGAAGCATTGACCGACGTACACGTCGAAAGATTCTTGGCATTTCGGGAACAGTTCCAGCGCGACAGCGATTCTTGCTACGAGGTCTTCTTCTGAGTAAATGGGAGTCTCGTACACGAGGTTCTTCATGTGTTCCCACGGAAGAAATCGAGGCATGTTAAATCGGGCGATCTCGGTGGCCAGGCTACGGGCCCACCCCGGCCTATCCATCGGTCCCCAAAAGTGGCGTTCAGATAATCCCGCACATCGTTGCTGGAGTGTGCTGGGGCCCCGTCGTGTTGAAACCACATTCGTCTACGAATAGCCACGGGAACATCTTCCAGCAGTTCCGGCAACGTTTCTTCAAGAAATATCCGATAAACCCGCCCGTCGAGTCGGGCAGGCAGCAGGTACGGCCCAATCAACTTGCTATGGACGATACCCGCCCAAACATTGACGGCGAACCGTTCTTGATGAGCATGCACGTGGATTTGCGCGCGCCCACACGTGAGAATTGTGCATGTTAAACACACCCTCACGTATGAAACAGGCCTCATCTGAGAACAGCACATAAGCCGGAAAATTAGGCTGCACCGCTGTCTGCTGCAGAAACCAGCGTGCGAATTCCACACGAAGAGGGTAATCCCGAGGTTGTAATGCTGGACTCTCTGACGATGAAACGGATGTAACTGCTGCTCGTGCAACACTCTCCAGACCAGGTCGTGGTTCACCGAGGATACGTGCAACACCTCGCGTGCTTGCGCTTGGATTGTCCTCAAATCGCCGTAGGATTTCTTCTTCCATGTCAGGAGTGCGCACGTTTCTCTCCCGACCAGTGTCATGCATGTTTGCATGGAATGTTCCAGTTTCTCGCAGTCGCCGATGCAAATGCGCAAACGTTTGGTGGTTTGGCACACGTCTGTTTGGGAAGCGCTGTCGGTACAACCTCACAGCAGCTCTTCCGTTTCCATTGGCAGCCCCATACACCATATGCATGTCAGCCATCTCAGCAGTCGTGAAGCGCTCCATGTTACGCGTACTACGTCCGATTTAAAATGCTCGCGGCAAGCGCGAGTCTAGCCCACTTCACCTTTTAGCCAATTGCAGCGGCGCCCTCTCGCGCCGAATGGTGATGTCAGCGGACATACACTTATAGACGAAAAGGGTTTGTCTTGGTGTTCCCTATCCCCCATTACAATTTGTACAGAAAGTTTTCAAACACCCTGTATATATATATATATATAAATATATATATATATATATAATATAATATATATATATTTTCCTTCGTTCGTATTTCTTATATTATTATTAATTTTTATTGCATATATTCCTCGTTTGTATAGGATTGTGTATTTATTTTCTATATATTTCGTGAAGTTGAGTCCAATAATTCGTCTAAATAAAGAGAATGTTGTAATGGTGTTATTTAATTCTTTTGGTTGTATATATAAACGATATTATTATTTAATTACACTGGGGAACAAATTTCAACTTTTTGTCTATTGAATTAGATTTGACAGTTAGTTCTAGGTAATTTGGGTGCGCTGAGCACGAATTTTTACTCGGTTTTGCTCTATCAGGTCCTGATTTTGCTCAACACCCCTCCTCTTTCGTCGTATTCATAAAAAGGTTTTTTTCTCAATACTCGCTAAGTCTTTTTGCAGTTACACATTATGCAACTAGGTTTTTATCTAGGTATTTGTACCTATTGTTATGGTATTGTTGTATTATGTATATTTTTATATGTAACACCCTAAAAATATTTTTAATTTTGTAATTTTTAACCCATTTTAATATTAGTAAATTAAGCTAAAAATATAATAGAATTCTAAAATTTTCTCGAGCGTTCCTGTTCTCTGTAGAGTATTCTAGAGGGACAACTAAAATATATAAAAGCGACTCGTTTCCAGAGTTAATCAGTCAATTCAATCAGTCAGTCAGTCAGTCAGTCAGTTGAGTTAGTTAATTAAGTTTGGGCATTAACATAATTTTGAATTGGCATATGATTTAGTGAGTAATTTTGTCATCGTGATTTAATATAGTTGATTTAATTAGGCGTAATTTATATTGTACCTACTCATCCGTGTTTCTAGTTTAATTTCATAGATTGTAAGTACCTATTTCATAATAAGTACCTATTTAACTAATTTTTGTGTTTATATTTCAGATTTTCTTAAATTTATATGAATTAAGGGCTTTAAATACCTTTACAAATTGGCAGAACAATCAAGCAATATGTCATCAAGCACTAGAAAGTTCAAATGCAAAAACAACCCTGATTCCTTCTGTTATATATGTGGAAATTTTACACTTCCACATCAACGAGCAAATATAACTGACTTCGTAAAAAGAGCTTACTTAGCTTATTTTGGCATAAAACTGGGGGACCAAGATAAATCGTGGGCTCCACATAAAGCCTGCACTATATGCATTGAAAGACTGCGACATTGGACGAAGGGTTCGGATTCAAAAATACCTTTTGGAGTTCCGATGGTAAGTTTATGATTTCATAAAACTACGTAATTTAATCACTAGTATACTGTAACTTACCTAAATGTAATTGTAACTTAGGTACATAAACAAAAATTTACAGAAAATGTTTATAAGAATCTCAAATATTGCATAAGGTTGAAACACATAGAAATGTTAAATGTTTGGGTGATAACTTTTGATAAAATTCATAAAAACAAGTCTCTCGTCGCTTTTGTTAACGCTTTACAATTTTTTTTCCATATCAGGTGTGGCGAGAGCCTACTAACCACGAGACCGATTGCTACCTTTGCTTTGTCAAGACTTCGGGCTTCACTAAGAAAAATAAACATTGTATCGAGTACCCAAATTTCGACACCGCGATACGACCTGTGCTACATTCAAATGAGATCCCCATTCCAAAATTTAAGGGTCTGCCAACTCAAGAATTAGTTGAAGATGTTCCTGAAAATATTGTTATGCACTTTGAGGAGTCAGACACCGATTTTGACCCCAGCGTATTTGAAAGTCAAAACGATCCGCAAAAGTTTAACCAGGCGAGTTGAATGATCTTGTAAGGGATCTAAATTTGCCAAAAAAGGCTGCGGAAATTTTAGCTTCAAGACTTAAAGAGAAAAACTTGCTTACTTCAAACACATACATTTCATTTTACAGAAAAAGAGAAGAAGAACTTGTTAAATATTTTAGAACAGAGGATAGTTTAGTATATTGCTGCGACATAGTATTTGGTTTGTTAAAGAAGATGGGGTTGAGTCTTACGATGCAAATGATTGGCGCTTGTTTTTAGACAGTTCGAAAAGAAGTCTTAAGTGTGCGTTGTTGCATAATGGCAATCTATACGGCTCGATACCGATTGGGCACTCAACAAATTAAAAGAAAAGTATGAACATATAGAAAAGGTTTTAAATCTTATCAAATATAGGGAGCACGAGTGGATCATATGTGTTGACTTAAAAATGGTTAATTTTCTGCTAGGACAACAAGGAGGGTATACTAAATATCCCTGCTTCCTTTGCTTATGGGACAGCAGAGCCAAGGAAGAACATTATTTCAAACAAATCTGGCCAGCACGAACATCACTTACTGTCGGAGAAAAAAACGTAATTAATCCACCTTTAGTGAGCAGAGATAAAATCATATTTCCTCCTCTGCATATAAAACTAGGCCTCATTAAACAATATGTAAAAGCTTTAGATACGAACGGCGAGTGTTTCAAATACATAACTTCAAAATTTCCAAGTTTAAGTTATGAAAAAATCAAGGCGGGAATTTTCGACGGTCCACAAATAAGAACAATGATTTAAAGACAGCAATTTTCCTAATGTCATGAATGAACGCGAAAAAAATGGCTGGTTCTCATTCGTGGACTTGATAGAAAACTTTTTAGGCAATTATAGGGCAGATAACTACGAAGAAATCGTAAAAAAACTTTTAAGGGACTACAAAGAGTTAGGTTGCAATATGAGCATAAAAATGCATTTTTTGAATAGCCATCTTGACCAATTTCCAAGTAATTTAGGTGATGTAAGTGACGAACAAGGGGAGAGATTCCACCAAGATATCAAAATTATGGAGGAACGGTACCAAGGCCGCTGGGATTCCCACATGATGGCTGATTACTGCTGGTGCTTGAAAAGAGACCTGCCATCAACAAGCAAATACGCTAGAAAGTCTTACAAAAGAAAATTTTTGCCACAGTGAAAGCTTCATATCTGTTTGTTTTTTTATTTTAAGTCATTTCTATCGTTATAATGTAATTTTACTGTAGTTTGAACTGCTTGTATTCATGAAACTTGAAAAAAAAATTTAACACATGACTTAATTTTTTAGTCCTAATTTGAAAAATCTGGAAAATGGCACATAGGCTGCCGACAAGAATCAGGACCTGATAGAGCCAAACCGAGTTGAAATTCGTATTCAGCGCACCCAAATTACCTAGAATCAAGTGTCAGATATCATTCAATAAAATACGTGTTGCCCAGTGTTATATATATACCAAATGGCTGGTTATGCACTCTAAACCGACTGACGGATTTCTAAGCCAACTGTCAAGAATATATGCTTTAATTAAATAAATAGCGCAGTCTGGCAACTCAACCCTAATAATGTACACCTGAACAAGCCATTTACGCCTTCTAAGTCAGATTAAGCCTTCTAAGCCAACTGGCTGATTAGGACTTTATAAGACAGCCGGCGCTCGGATGAACTCTCATTATCAGGGCTGCCACAAGATTTTAGGTGAAGGTAACAAAATTGACAAACAAAAGGTAACAAATCAGCCAAAAAGGCAACAAAATAAAATAAAAAATTTAAATTGATTATAAAATAACAAAGTTCATTATATTTACCTGATTTTTTAAAAATATTGCTTCTTCTTCATCCATATCTTCTTTTACACGCCATTTCACTTCCTTCATCTTATTCACCATCTCTTGAGATGGCTCCCATTTGGTACAATTTGTGTTTCGAAGCAGTCCTTTGGTGTATAAAAGTGCATTCACAGTAGAAGTTTTTAATGAAGAACGATTTTTTACTTTGAGTAAAGACACTATGAACGAAGTTACAAAGCCGTGTTTTAATTGAAGGGCAAATACCCGAAATGTACCAACTGTATGATTTTGACTCGGAGATTTAAGGCCTATTTCCCTTTACGAGAGAAGAAAAGAATAGTCCTTAAGTGTCTGAGTTAAAATCATACAGTTGTCCGTTTCGGGTATTTGTGCTTCAATTATATTCGCATTCAAAAATGACCACAAAATAAGAGCAAGCGCGTTCACAAACACAATCTATGATAAATGTTGTTACAAGTTTGCAACTGGAACACTGACAGACTGCTGACTGACTCTGACTGAGACAGCGTGGGGGAGTCACTGAGTCAGTAAGCCGAGAACCGAAAACGTTTTCAAACGTATAGTCGTGACTCGTGAGATTTATACGCGAACGAACGATGTACAGAATATATAATCAGAAATATACAGTATATGCCATCTAAATTATTTAGCACTTTTTCCATCTGTAATTTAATGGTTTTAAATATGCTAATTTCTTTATAAAACTAATAATTTTAAGTATTTTTAGGTAAACCGATAAAGCATATAAAAAACTCTAAAACGTAACAAATTTTTTGAACGTCGTACCAAAAGTATGAAAAAGATAGAAAGTAACACATTTGTTACGAACGTAACAAATGTGGCAGCCCTGCTCATTATGCGTCTGGCTGGTGCCAGGCGAACACCCCTCTCTCCTTCTTAGGTTAGGTTTCCCTTTTGGGGGTGAGGCCGCCCCAGCTTCTCCCCCAAAGACCCTCCTCCTTTCTCTCCCTCTCTTAGGTTAGGTATCCCCCTTTTGGGGGGTGAGGCCGTCCCACGTTCTCCCCCAAAGAGGTTAGGTTCCCTTCATTGCAGCTTGGGAGATAACCCCTCCCTCTTGTTGCACAACCCCTTGCAATATTTCCCCCTTTTGCGGTCATACTACTGCACCAAACCACGGAGATGTTGCACGGGCTGTACGCCCTGGAGCCAGGCCATGTTGAAAAACAAATGATTCGTCTCCATACAGCTGTTTTTCAGACTCCAGCATGAAGTATTCTAAGATTTCTTGATAAACGTGACTAGTAACAGTTCTATTTGCAAATGCGAGTGATCCCACACCATTTGCCTCCATGCAACCCCACACTACACACTCGCCGTAAATTTGACCGATCGCTTCAGGCATTTTTCATGATATATTTCAGACTTTCTTCGCCAAACTCGTCGACCCCTTATCACATAACAAAAAATGTTGATTCGCCTGAAAAAGCACATTTTCCCACTCGTTTGCAATTCATGCAATTCTTTCTTTGCACCAAGATAGTCATCGTCTCTTTTGCTTCGCATTTAACATCGGCTTAATTTTCGGTTTTCGTGACCGAAATCCCATTTCATAAAGACGGCGAATGTGTTAGCGTGGAGTTGCATGAATGCAAATGGTGTGGGGTCACTCGCATTTGTAAATAGAACTGTCAATAGTCACTTAATCTAAGGTCATTGACGGAGAACTACAACTTTACTTGGTATCCGAACCACGGGTCGCTACATCATCTGGACGCGGAGGAAGGTCCCCCATTCTACTACTATCCAGACCCAGTATCACTTAACTTCACTAATCGACGGGAAGCGGTGTTACGACATCGACCACGAGGTAGCCCTCCTTCTGAGGTCATATGACGGATGGGAGCTACAGCTTTTATTGGAACCGAACCACTACCTCACCAACAGAGACCCAGACAAGCACCTTAACCATTGAAATCTGAAGTTCGAACTGTATGTCGATCCAAGGACCTTAAGACTAACAGCCTGGGATTTTTAACACTAGGATATCTTGGCGAGTACAAGGTCCATCAAAATGGTAGGTGGTATTGTAATTATTCAATAAATAAAGATGTCCAACTGATATTGGAATTTTCTCACAAAATTAAGTATATACTGCATGTGATAACGATAATCAGTGATGAGGGACAGCACCTAACACAAAGCTCATGCCAACTCAAGCGGCCTATTTGGTTTACTCCCGGATTATTAACACCACAATACAGTCGAACTCCCAACTTCAGCATCTTCCCTTCGCTTATAGGGAAACGGTGTTACCCATTGAGCTACTGACGCTAGCAATCCCCTATACGTATACTGCATATAACAATTGACTTCAGAGTACAGCTTACCGAAAACACCTTATATTTTAATACCTCAAACATTTTTCTAAAATACCCAATAGTTTCTTCCGTATTCAGAGTGTCTTTAGCAAATACGGGGTGTCCCATAAGTCCGTTCTCATAGGAAAATTTATTTTAAATTAAATTTACAAAAGTAATACATTAGAAATAAAACAAATGTTCAAAATGATGTTCTGTTTTGGGGACCTTTTTCTTGTTACAGGTAGAATAACACGCAATGGCTAATATAGAAGTGAGTTACGCTCGTGAGGAAAAGAATTTATAAGAAGCAACAGGGCTAACATTTGAATGACACTACCACGTTGTTTACCTTCTCGAAAAGTACAAAATTCTTTTGTAAAGAATGGATCAAAAGGCATTAAAGGATAATTTTGATTTTAATTCAATTAAATTGATTTTTATTGCTCAGAAACAATACACAATAAACATAAATACTGTAACAATAGAGACATACGACATAAATAATTTATTATTATTATTATTATTATTATTATTATTAATTATAAAAAGCATTTTTCGAAAAATATTCTATAATTTAATAACTGTTAACATTATATATATATATATATATATATATATATATATATATATATGATACACACAGACCGTGCATGGAACAAGGAACTCTTCTGGGATAATTAAATCCACTCTTGTCCGAATAAGTAATGGTAAATGACAAATACCATAGTTTTTCTTTTTCATGATGCAAGCCCGACGTGGGCAACGGGTCCCACTCAAAGAGGTCCCACAAATATAGCTTCCCTCACCAGCTATCTGCAAAGCAGACAGGATCCAGCTTTAGGACATGGATCTAGGGTTTAAAGCAGCCCAGCCCCACTACATTTAGAACCTCAATATAAGTAAAAGACTCGTTGCATTCACGTCGGATTGAATAAATCAAAGAAAAAGGGGTAACTATTATATTTTTAGCCAAAACCAAAACTTAAACCTCAGGGAACCATTCTGAGTTCATTCCCATCATGAAACGGACATGTTATGTGCCTTGAAAAGTGGACGCTCAATTCTGCCAGTTGAGGTTTAAGTTTTGGTTTTGGCTAAAAATATAATAGTTACCCCTTTTTCTTTGATTTATTCAATCCGACGTGAATGCAACGAGTCTTTTACTTATATTGAGGTTCTAAATGTAGTGGGGCTAGGCTGCTTTAAACCCTAGATCCATGTCCCAAAGCTGGATCCTGTCTGCTTTGCAGATAGCTGGTGAGGGAAGCTATATTTGTGGGACCTCTTTGCGAGTGACCCGTTGCCCACGTCGGGCTTGCATCATGAAAAAGAAAAACTATGGTATTTGTCATTTACCATTACTTATTCGGACTATAGTGGATTTAATTATCCCAGAAGAGTTCCTTGTTCCATGCACGGTCTGTGTGTATCATAAAAAACTCAGGGAACCATTCTGAGTTCATTCCCATATATATATATATATATATATATTGGCGCAAAAGTCAGGAACCATAGGCACATTTTATTAAATTATAATAAATGTTTGAATTGGTGGCCTTCCACTTGGAGACACTTTCTGACGCCTTGAATGCATGATGTTTGAATATTCCTTAATACATTGTACTGATTTTGGCACAGTCAGATGTGATTTTTATCCTTCAAAGAACGTATGAGTCTGGGTCGATCAGCATAGACTACCGGCTTGAGATGGCCCCACAAGAAAAAGTCAAGAGGCGTGAGGTCTGGAGACCTAGGTGGCCATTTGACGGGCCCTCGCCGTCTGATCCACTTGCTTGGGAATGTTTTATCTAAAGAGCTCCGGACGATGGTTGCGAAATGTGGTGGTGCACCATCCTGCTCAAACCACATCTCCGCCCGTTCTGCCAATGGAATGTCGTCCAGTATGGGCATTAGAAATGTTTGCAGCATATGCAGATATGTTTCATCAGTTACACTGCCGTCGAAAAAGTACGGACCAATTAACCGATCTCCCCAGAATGCAGCCCACACCATAATTCGTGGATCGAATTGCACATGTCCTTCCTCCATCCAGCGGGGGTTCTCATTGGCCCAATAGCGTGCATTATGCCTATTGACACGACCGCTGAGGTGAAATATCGCTTCGTCGCTGAACATGATCCTTCGTTGAAGCTGTCGATGTTGTAGAAACCACTGGCAGAACTCTACACGAGGGTCTGTGTCGTCACTGTGCAGTTCCTGAACGAGTTGGACTTTGTAGGGGTGGAAACGATTTGTTGTAAGAATTCGTTGAATGGATCTTCTGGAGACACCCGTTTCCTGGGATAACTTTCTCAAGGACTTACGTGAACTGTTTTCGAGGTGACTGAGTACCGTTAGTGATGTTGCTGCATCGGTCGAACTTTTTGGCCGGCCACTACGCGGTCGGTCATGAACACTTCCCCATTTCTTTGAAGCAAGTGAACAGTTTTCCAACTGATGCCTGAACAACTGACGGCCTTTCAGGGTGTTTGTCATTAAAAGCAGTAACAACTGATCGGTGTGTGTTATCACGCCTTGCACACATTAAAACTATCTCCACCCGTTCATCTATTGTCAATTTCTGTGCCATAGGCTCAACAACAAATCTGCAAAAAAGAAAACACGTATTAAAACACAAATTAGTAAAATGTGCCTATGGTTCCTGACTTTTGCGCCACCCTGTATATATATATATATATATATATATATATATATATATATATATATATACACACACACACACACACATTATTTTTCGCCTGTTTTGATAGAATTTAATTCTTATTTCATAACCATGGTAACGCTAATATAGGTTATAAAATAAGGGTTAAAGATGTTACAACTCGTGTAGTTAAAAGTTAACTGGCCTTTTTATATACTTAAATTATGTTAAAATAAATTAATTTATATTTAAATATATTTTGGATCAATAGAATTCACTATTATTTTAATGCCATTTACATTTATTTAATGCCATTTTGTATGCAATTGCCTTATCGTGGGGGGAGTTGCTCCACCCCGAGTTCAGTGGGTAACACCGTTTCCTTATAAGCCGAGTGAAGACACTGAACTCAGGAGTTCGACCCCCCGATGGCGTTAATAATAATAATAATGGTTAACAATAATGCAGGAATTAGCGCATTAACTGGCCTGATTGCAGTGCCACAGTGCCAGTTTCTAGTCATCCTCGTAGTTTAGCATTATCATGGAGGTATTAATGATAGTAACATTATACAAATAATACACTGGATTTCGAAATCAATTCAACAAGAGTGCCACGTCAATTGGGCAAGAAGAAGAACTTATTTCTGGAATGGAGTGCCAAAATATACAACATTCTCATAGATAAAGAAGACTGGTTAAACAAATGCTCTTGAAAAGAGAAAACAAAATGGACACATCCTCAACTGTCTTTTAACTCTTTCAGGCAAAGTGGTTTAAAAATAAAACCACCTTTTCAGTCCTAACATCATCCTAAAACCATCACATATACTCCTTTTCCGTCCGTCAAATTGTAACAAGATTATCGCATGAAAAAAACAAAAAAAAAATAAATTAATTATAAAATAAAAATAAAATAAAATTAAAAATTATAAAATAACTTAATACAAAATTTTACGTGTGTACCGAAAACAGTTAACACAATAAAATTAACATTGATATTAACATTGATATTAACGTTAGTATTAACATTAACACTGACAATAATAATATTATTATTAATATTAACATTAATAATAACATGAGCATTAACACTAACATTATTAATATTAACATTAGAAATAGTGCTGTTAACATTATGAATAAACATTTATATATAACTTACACGTTTCTCAGGATATAATATAAAAAGAAATTGTGACTTTGTCAGAAACTTTAAAATTAAACTAAATTTTTGGTCCACCCTGTATTATATTTAATATCAATACCAGATCACCTGAAGATCAGGGTCCCTAGCTTTCGTTAGTTAGTTTTATAAGGCTAACTAACGAAAATATCACGACTTAACCTAACCAATCGTTAGGTCAACTGTACGTCCTTGACGACTGGTTAGGTAAAGTCGTATTATTTTCGTTAGTTAGCCTTATAAAGCTAACTAAAGAAGGCTGGGGGCCCCTGATCTTCAGGTGATCTTCCATACCTTCTTCAAGTTTGAGGACTCAGTTAAGAATATAATAATTTAATCAACAGCAACAGTTCATCCATGAATTAATATTTAACAAGTTAATTAACACTGATCTAAACTAATTCCAAAGTTAATTCTTGATTTGGCTTTCAAATAATTTTTTTAAAAACTTACAAAACTGATTCTCCCACGTAAGTTTTTTCTTTGAAGAAAAAAAGAAGGGTTTATTGTCCATCCGTTTGAGGGTCGGGATAGAAAGTGATTGCAAATTTACTCTTTTTTTTTTTTTTTTAGTTCGCTTGACTGAACTTTTGGGTCTCTGCCATTTTATGTATATTTGTAAGCCAAAAAAAAAAATAAAAAAAAAATAAATAAAAAATAAATAAATTACAGTTGTATAAAAATCAAAAAATAATTTAATTTAAAAATATTTTCTGTAATTGTTAATATCATAAATTATTGTTAGAGAAATATAAAAAAAATGCCCTATTCTATAATAACTATATATATATATATATATATATATATATATATATATATATATATATATATTATGAAATATTAAAGAATTACAAATAATATAGTATTAAAATTTTATTTAAAATAGTTGCCCACTAAAACAAAATTACAATTTTAAGGGTGACTGATAAAAGTTCTCAAATTAGTTAATTTATTATTATTAGTTCAGGGCCGTTATGTTACCCATTAACTAAGGCATAAAAAAAAGGTATGCAGTGAATTTAAAATATGATTCTTTATCGAGTAAGATATCTTTAATATTCTTTTTTGTAATGTAAAGAAAACGGGCTATATATCTTAATGGTAAACATCTACATAGATATATATGTCTTTCATACGCCTTATAAAACTACTAATACTAATATATATATATATATATATATATATATATATATTCCTTATACCCAAATTCAGGACATATAAAGTGCTTAATATACGTACATAATGCCATGCCCTGTAATTAAGGGAAAGAAAATTCCTTAAAAGAACCTTATTTAGAGCCGAGGAGATAATCCTTCATGTAGAGTAAAGCGTCCAGAGGCTGAATAATACAAGGATATTCGTAATAGCATTCATCATGCTTGTCTGCTCCAAAAATGGCTGCTTTTTCGTATTCCGTCAAGTAATTGTCATCAATTTCGTCCAGACGAGCTCTGAAATAATAAGTTTTGGGTAAGATATTGACCCCTCATATAAAATGCCTGACCGCATGACACTTCACTATTCATGACACGTGAGTATTATGATAGTGACCAAATATTTAGAATTCATATTTGTTTTATATTTACATATCCATATTTTTTACTGATATGGTTAGCAAACACCTTTTCAAAATAAATACAGGGTATCCATAAAGAAAAAGAAATCATACAAATTTAATCTATTTCAAGTGGAATTTGTACGATCTTTTATGGACACCCTGAAATCGAGTATAAAATAAAAGAAACACAAAATATTACTAACTTTAGAAGGAATAATTATATGTAACAAAGTTGACTGATTTTAAACTGAAAAGAGTTGTGGGTGGAATTATATAAATAAATGAATGACTATATATATATATATACATACACACATTTTAACTGCAAACAACACAGTATAATTAATGTAAAGAACGACGCTTGTGTAGAAGAGCGTTCCGTACAAGATGAGGAGGGAGAACGAACAAATGAAAAATGAGGTACCTCCCAGGAATCGAACCCGGGATCATCCAATTGCCGGTCGGATATGTTAACCACTACACCAAGGACCCCGATTAGTCAGTACTCGTAATTCTCCTACATACGAGCGGAATCAAATGCCCTGAGGGGGCACCTTCGTATGTAGGAGAATTACGAGTACTGACTAATCGGGGTACTTGGTGTAGTGGTTAACATATCCGACCGACAGTTGGATGATCCTGGGTTTGATTCCTGGGAGGTACCTCATTTTTCATTTGCTCTTTCTCCCTCCTCATCTTGTGCGGAACGCTCTTCTACACAAGCGTCGTTCTTTACATATATATATAATTAGCTGATCCCATTGTCGTTAAAGTGGTTTAATCGATAATTGTAGATAATTTTAGAATTAATAATATAATTACTATCAAGTTTCTAATTAATTATAACATAATTTATTTATTTATTTATAATTATAAAATTATGAAAAAATGTAATGCCCTCTCAGCTTAACTCTTTGCATACGAACAACAAAATTTTACAGTATTCTGGACAGAGTATCTGTTGAAATCCGAGAAATTTCTTGTTCAATTGATGTTTTCAATTCTTCTCTTGTGTGTGTGTGGATTCTATTCAAACACTTTATCTTTTAAATAACCCCACAAATAAAAGTCACAGGGGTTTAGGGGTTTACATCTGATAATGTTGGTGGCCATGATATTCGTTTATCATAAACCGCAGGAAATCTGTTGGATAGGAGGATTCTTCCATCGAAAGCATCGTGAGCTGAGAGGACATCACATAGAGCATGTTTTGCACTAGGGGACTAATCCACCCCCCCTGTGCAGAGAAGGTACAGTAAAAATTTCATGATTTTATTTCAGTTAATAAAAAAATACTAGCCTTTAAAAGCATCAGATGTTTAAAAAATCACCAGGGGAAAAATATATATATATATATATATATAATTATATATATATATATATATATATATATATACACACACACAGGGTGTCCCATAAGTCCGGCATCATAGGAGAAATTAATATTTTTCTATTTCTACAAACCATAATTCATATTTTTCTCTTTCTACAGGCCATAATGTCTGTGAGCAAGGAAGAACGAATCCAGATAATTCTACTCATAGGAAATCGGAGTCAAAGAGAGGCCGCTGCTGAATTTAACAGACTGCATCCAGACCGCGAGCCAATAACACAGAGTTGTGTTAGCGGACTTGTTGCAAAGTTTAAGGAAACAGGATCCATAGAAGATAAACCACGCAGTGGACCTTCAAGGAGGTCCCTGACGATGATACAGCGACTGCTATCCTGGCTCATTTTAACAGAAGTCCCAATAAGTCTCTTCGGCGATTGTCCGCCGAGACAGGAGTGTCGAAAAGTAGCATCCATCGCATTCTTCAGGCTCACAAATGGCATCCATATAAACTTCAGATCCTACAGAAATTAAGCGAAGATGATCCCGACCGGCGGATGGAATTTTGTGAATGGGCTACGGAACAATATGCTCGGGATGCCAATTTCCCGTCCACCATTCTGTTCAGTGACGAGGCTGTTTTTTATGGAAATGGTGAGGTAAATCGACAGAACACCCGCTACTGGTCTCAAAACAACCCTCACTGGTATACCTCTTCAAAGGAACAAGGTGCATCTCGGGTGATGGTATGGTGTGGCATTTGGAAGGATCGCATCATAGGCCCCCTCTTTTTCGATGAACATGTCACTGGAGGCACCTACCTACGTATGCTCAAGGAAGAAGCATTTCCCAGTGTCTTGAACGAAAAAGGAAATTTCCCAACATGGTTCCAGCAAGACGGCGCTCCTGCATATTACAGCACCCAAATAAGGGAATACCTGTACCAACAATTCCCTGGTCATTGGATAGGACGTCGAGGGCCTGTGGAATGGCCAGCTAGAAGCCCGGATCTCACGCCACTAGATTTTTATCTCTGGGGCCACTTGAAAGCGCTGGTATACGCAGAGAAAATTAGGAGTGTTGAAAATTTGCGGCAGCGCATTATTGGGGCATGTAACACCATTACTCCTGACATCATTCACCGTGTGCTTGCTGACTGGGTATCACGTCTGAATTTGTGCATTGAAAACAATGGTGGACATATTGAGCACTTTCTGTAAATACAAGCTTTTGTTTTGCCTTTTTTTATTATTTTTCCTATGATGCCGGACTTATGGAACACCCTGCATATGTATATATATATATATATATATTCCCCACATAATATTAACATTTTCTCAATTGCGTGATATAAACTTGAAAATAAATCCATGTTAAGGACAAGTTCAAAAATAGCAGACCACACGACTCGTAAAAATTTACACCTGAATACAAAAATTTTCCAAAAATGTGCAGCAAAACATCGCTGTAGGTAGAAAGACTGTCTCGAATAATTGGGATAATGAATAAGAAAGAGTGTCTCTGAAATAATAATAACTAAACACAAGCCTCCAAATTGAAATTGAGTTGCTGAGAATCACGAAATCAAATCAATCTTTTACACGAATTACATATCCAAGTCCTCTCTGAAAACACCTAAATTGAGGGGTCTGTTAACTGTGTAATTCGAAGAATGACAGTCGACAGTTATTACCCAGGCATGATTCCGTTGGATAGGCATTTTTAGAAAAAAATACTATCTTCTAAAGGCAGTGTAATAAATAAACTTTTGGCTGGCTCATGGCACGAAAAAAAAAAATGAAGGCGTTTGTATAACCGTATTTCAAAAGTGCAAAAAAATATTGGAATTTTAAAATAAACTTTTATATAAAGGCTAATATATATATATATATATATATATATATATATATATATATATATATATGATGAATAAAACCACGAAGGAAAAAGAAACACAAAGGGGTGCTCAAGCGCTTTCGTCTAATGACATCCTCAGGAACACTGGAGTGAAAGGACAGATCAAGGCAATATATAGGTTACAAAAATAAACATACATACATACACATTCACATATATATACATATATATATATATACATATATATATATAATATAAATATATACATATATAGTAAGCATAGAAAAAAATTGTGGGAGGAGCCAACATTTATATGGTCACAGAAGAATAAAGAAATAAAAATAAATATAAATATAAATTGAGAAAAAATTAATTACAAAATAGTGCCTTAGTGATATATATGTCACAGCCTAAATAATCATAAAGAAATAAACAGGCTGTGACATATATATCACTAAGGCACTATTTTGTAATTAATTTTTTCTCAATTTATATTTATATTTATTTTTATTTCTTTATTCTTCTGTGACCATATAAATGTTGGCTCCTCCCACAATTTTTTTCTATGCTTACTATATATATGTCACAGCCTAAATAATCATAAAGAAATAAACAGGCTGTGACATATATATCACTAAGGCACTATTTTGTAATTAATTTTTTCTCAATTTATATTTATATTTATTTTTATTTCTTTATTCTTCTGTGACCATATAAATGTTGGCTCCTCCCACAATTTTTTTCTATGCTTACTATATATATGTATATTTATTTATATATATTATATATGTATATATATATATGTTATATATGTGAATGTGTATGTATGTATGTTTATTTTTGTAACCTATATATTGCCTTGATCTGTCCTTTCACTCCAGTGTTCCTGAGGATGTCATTAGACGAAAGCGCTTGAGCACCCCTTTGTGTTTCTTTTTCCTTCGTGGTTTTATTCATCATAAATACTTTTCACGTGTCACTTTCGTGAAATAATTTTTCATATATATATATATATATATATATATATTGTGTGGTCCTCAGAGAACGACTACAGGTTGTCAAAATTCAAGGTGTATCATCATCAGAATCAGAAGTACGCAGCTCAGTACCACAAGGGACAGTGCTGGCCCCACTCCTGCTCATTATCATGCTAACAGACATAGCCAGTGGAGTAAACAGCAAGAGTATAATAACATCATTTGCGGATGATACAAATATCAGCAGAAAAATCAGCGATGCAAATGAAGTGGAGGCCTTGCAGAGGGACACGAACAAAATATGCACATGGTCAGACGACAACAATATGACATTTAACACCGAGAAATTTCAGCGCTTGAGATATGGTAGAAATGAAGAAATGGATCAATGAAAGAAAGCCACCCCCAGCCTTCTTTAGCTTTATAAGGCTAACTAACGAAAATATCGCGACCTAACCTAACCAATCGTTAGGTCAACTGTACGCCTTTGACGATTGGTTTGGTTAGGTCGTTATATTTTCGTTAGTTAGTCTTATAAAGCTAACTAAAGAAGGCTGGGCTTGGCTTTCTTTCATTGATCCGAGGAACTTAAACAGACTGCATATTATGCTCCAGATAGACAGGAAATTTAGAGAAGCACGAAAGCGGTCGACTTAGGGGTAATAATGACCGATGATGCCAAATTCGAGACACAAAATCAGATAGCGATAAACAAAGCAAAAAGAGTCGCGGGACAGGTACTAAGAACGTTCAAAAGGAGGGACAAGACAGTAATGATTCTCCTGCTGAAAACACTGATCATACCAAAACTTGAATACTGCTCAGTTTTGACGTCCCCATATAAAAGGAAAAAATCAATAAACTAGAAGAAACGCAGAGACATTTCACAGCCAAGATTGATGGCTGCAAAGAACTCAACTACTGGGAAAGACTACGTAAACTAAATCTGTACTCCTGGAAAGGAGAAGAGAGAGAGGTACACTATAATCTACATAGGGAACATGATCGAATAACTGGTACCAAAGCTCAAACTAAACCCAATTACCATCCAAACAACGCTGGAAAATAGGAAAGGCAGAATGTGTAGTGTTCCCAAATTAAAGGCTTGACAAGGGACCTCCTCATCACTGAAGGAAAATAGCTTGGTTGTCAGGGACCAAGTCTTTTTCACCAGCTTCCAAAGGACCTCAGAAACGTTACATGGATCAAAGTTGAAGTCTTCAAGAGAAGACTAGATGTTTGGCTCAGGACGGTACCATAGGAATTTTCAGTGTTGACTATATTATTTATTTTCTTTTAGGTCGGGGATGACTGCGAAATTAACAATAACGAGAGGGTGAGCTTGGTTTTAATGTACTACAAATCGATCAATCGCTCCAGACAGAATTTAATAATTACATTACTTTTTTATATTAACATTCACACATGTTTTTACCCAGTTTCAATTTTAGGTAAACAGACTATCGGAAACGTTTCAGTAAAACTAAATTCTTCTGCAAGTACCATTCATTTTCTATTATTCTTTCTTCACCACTACCATACCACCAGATAATACTTGAATCCCTTTGTACGATATATCTGACGTGAATTCTCAATTATGTTGGAAGAGGGCTTTCAAAATGATTTGGCCCGTACCAAATTCACTGTACAATGTTGAATAATAACAGGCCTGCGATGGTTTTGTTGTCCGAAACGCACCGCTAGTATATAAGTGATTGACAAGCCACGAGATCAGTCAGTCTGTCTAGTGCGTGCGAGGTTATAGTTCTTTATTATTCAAAGGTGCGCGGTGACTATAGTTCCCTTTTGAAATTTGTTTATTTGTCGCTATGGCAACCAGAGGGTGTGTAAATAGCCCAAACATTTTCTGTTATATTTCTGAAAAACTTACTGTGAAAAAACAAAGGCAAGATATTAAGACCGTCAAGAAAGCATACTATGCGTACTTCGGAATGAAACTTGGGGATGAAGACAAATCATGGGCTCCACATAAAGTTTGCAGTGTTTGTGTTGAACAACTTAGACTGTGGAGTAAAGGTAAAAAGGATTCTTTACCTATTGGGATTCCAATGGTCTGGCGTGAGCCTAGAAATCACAGCAATGACTGCTATTTTTGTTCGTGTAACGTGCAAGGCTACAATACTAAAAATAAAAAGGAAATTTCTTATCCAAACTTTCAGTCTGCTATAAGACCTGTTGCTCATGGTCCTAGTATACCTGTGCCTACTAAACCAAATACTCTCGATATAACTTCATCTGATTCGGTGTCTGATGACGATGGAAACGATGATATTGAGTATTTTCAAACCGAAACATCTGGTGAACCCCAGTTGTTTACACAAAATGAACTTAATGATTTGGTAAGAGATTTGTGTCTCCCGAAGGATTCTTCCGAGATTTTGGGATCCAGACACCAAGACATCAAAGAAATGGAGAAGAGATATCAAGGAAGGTGGGACATCAGCGTGATGGCTGATTACTGCTGGATGTTGAAACGGGATACTCCAGAATTATTACATAAAAGAAAAGGAACAGCGCGTACATTCGAGACTAAAAAGCATAGATCTCACAAGAAAACTCAGGACAAATAAAAATGAATATGTAATTGACGTTGTCTTCTTTATTTCTAAAGTTGTTTGCATTTGTAATTAGTATAACAAAGCGAAATAGGTACCTAATGTAAATTGAAATAAATAATATTTATTTAGGTTGTTGTTTTTTCCCTTCCAGTTTGCAGAAAATCCTTACGTGATAGAAAAAAATGGACACATTATTCGAAATCAGCGTAGTTGAATTATATAAAATCAGTTATTAGTAAGAAAACAAACTCTTACAAAGTTCTCATTCGCAGGCCTGTGAATCACTCAAAAAAACCAGGAACTGGAACCGCTCAGGCCAATTAATGCGACCCATTGAGCAAACTCCTGTATTATTTTTTACCAAGGTACCGTCAGGATTCGAGCTTCCGACCTCAGCATCTTCACTTCGCTAAAAGCTACGGGCGTTGGCTACAGTGCCAAATCCTCTGCAGTACAACCTTTTTTTAATATGTCTGACCAGACAATACGTTTCAATACGTAGAATCACTCTTGGAGGACTAAACAAGAGAAGTGAAATACGCACTGTGCCCTTCCTATAGAGACGCCGCTTAATTATACAATTATACAGGAATAATGTATAAACAATGAATTTTTCATTTGTATTATGAAGGTGATCCATACGTAATAACACAAAATACATAAATTTAATTTCAGATTACTTATATATATATATATATATATATATATATATATATATAATGAGAGAGAGAGAGAAGAAAGAGAGAGAGAGAGAGAAAGCACGTTATGTGAAAAAATTATACCAAAATGAGGAATGTTTTTTCCAGTCTTTATATACAATATTATACAGGGTGTCCCATAAGTCCGGCATCATAGGAAAAATAATAAAAAAAGGCAAAACAAAAGCTTTTATTTAAAGAACGTGCTCAATATGTTCACCATTGTTTTCAATACACAAATTCAGACGTGATACCCAGTCAGCAAGCACACGGTGAATGATGTCAGGAGTAATGGTGTTACATGCCCCAATAATGCGCTGCCGCAAATGTTCAACACTCCTAATTTTCTTTGCGTATACCAGCGCTTTCAAGTGGCTCCAGAGATAAAAATCTAGTGGCTTGAGATCCGGGCTTCTAGCTGGCCATTCCACAGGCCCTCGACGTCCTATCCAATGACCAGGGAATTGTTGGTACAGGTATTCCCTTACTTGGGTGCTGTAATGTGCAGGAGCGCCGTCTTGCTGGAACCATGTTGGGAAATTTCCTTTTTCGTTCAAGACACTGGGAAATGCTTCTTCCTTGAGCATACGTAGGTAGGTGCCTCCAGTGACATGTTCATCGAAAAAGAGGGGGCCTATGATGCGATCCTTCCAAATGCCACACCATACCATCACCCGAGATGCACCTTGTTCCTTTGAAGAGGTATACCAGCGGCCTCTCTTTGACTCCGATATCCTATGAGTAGAATTATCTGGATTCGTTCTTCCTTGCTCACAGATATTATGGCCTGTAGAAAGATAAAAATATGAATTATGGTTTGTAGAAATAGAAAAATATGAATTTCTCCTATGATGCCGGACTTATGGGACACCCTGTATAATACTCCGGAAGGGACGTTCTACTGGCGATGTTCTTGCATATCTCTCTGACTCTTTGTCATCCTCCTTTCGAGATTTCGCTAAAACCTTTTCTATTAAGCTAAACACATCAAAAGCTTTTGATAGAATCTGGCACAAATCTTTGATCTCAAAACTGACTTCTTTTGGTTTCTATCTTTCCATCTGTGCCCTCATCTCTAATTTTCTTTTTGGACGATTTATAGCTGCGGTTGTAGATGACCACTGTTCTTCTCCTAAACCTATTAACAGTGGTGTTCCTCAGGGTTCTGTCCTGTCACCCACTCTATTCCTTTTATTTATCAATGATCTATTAAGTCGTACTTCCTGTCCTATCCACTCCTATGCTGATGATTCCATTCTTTACTTCTTCATCCGCTTTACAAAGCGTCCCTCTCAACAGTCACTCCATGCTTCGCGTGTGATAGCTATGGTGCACCTGACCTCTGATCTCTCTATTATCTCTGATTGGGGTAGAGAAAACCTTGTGGATTTCAATTCCTCAAAAACCAGTTTCTCCTTCTATCTACTCGCCACAATCTTCCACACAACTATCACAACTGGAAAGGTCACATATATTCTTTTTCCACAACAGCTTCTAAGAAGTTAGGTGTGTTTTACTTGCTCCGCAGTTTCTTCATTCCCCACTCAGTTGTTCTCTCTGTATAGGGGTCTTGTCCCCCCCTGTATAGAGAGTACACTTCTCATGTGTGGGGTGGCTCAACCCACACAGCTCTACTTGACTGGGTGGAATCAAAGGCTTTTCGTCTCATCAATTCCCCGCCTCTTACCAACTTTCTTTAATCTCTCTCTCACTCTCTCATTACTATCGTTATTATAACAGATACTGCTTTCCTGAACTCTCAAACTGTATTCCTCCTCCTTCAACACGAGAAGGACAAAAGGGTTAATTTGAGCCGTTGTTGCGGTTTTTGCTTAATATGCTTTTAATAAATATGATTTATCATTTTGACCCTCTGCCGCCCTTCAAAATTTCCGTGCTTCTAGTGTCAAGGAGAGCACGCAGCACCAGACTTTGAACACATTCTCATCCCTTCTCTGTCCAATTCTCTAAAGAAAGAGTTTAATCGGTATTTTCAATGTTTCATCTACTCAATCGGTCAACTTTGGAACAATCTTCCTCAGTCCATCTTTTCCCCTGTCAATGACTTCCAATCTTTCAAACTCAATGTGTCCAGGCATCTCGAAAATTCTGGACCTTGATTTTGGCTCTCTTCTTTTTCTTCTATTGGGGTGGGGGAGGGAGGCATTCACCCGTGGCCACTCCTTCCTCAAAGAAAATCAAATGATAAAAACCGACAAATTCTACACAGCAAATGTAATGATCCTACACCAAACTTCACCGTTGCTGAGTTGAAACTATGTATAGGTTATGCCCAAGAGACACTTCACCAGGCTGACCAACACCAAATACGAGTGTTAATGTTAATTTAATGTTAATGAAGCATAAAACAGTTTCGTTCATAAGATTAGAATATGTAAACTGTTTTGTATTTAGTTGATCTTTTCCATCTGTTTCGGTTAAACAGGTTTCCATTCATGAAAGAGACTGAACTCAGGCTTATGATCGGATATATATACATAACCTTATGAACCTTATGTTGTTTCGTGCGTTGGTCTCTCTTCACACGGAGGTCAAGCTGGTGGCCCAGCCTCTATAAAAATGAGGTAACCACCCGGGAATCGAACCCTGGATCTGCCGATTGCCGGTCAGATATGCTAGCCACTACACCATGGGCCTACACACACACACACACACACACATATATATATATATATATATATATATATATATATATATATATATATATATATATATATACCGGGTGTCCGAGAATTATCTGTGCAATATTTGGCTGTTATTAAAAGTCAACCATGAAGTGTAGAAATTCCAGTGTTGTCCCATTTTACAGAGAATCTCATTAAGTTTTTTCTGATACCACGTTTTGACAAGTTGTTTAGAAATGTACGCGGGTGACAGACATTGATGATTTAAAAGCAAGAATCACAGCTGCTATTGAGCGAATTGATGTGGATATGCTGCAGCGTACATGGCAACATTTGGAGTATCGATTGGATGTTTTGCGAATCACTAATGGTGCACATATCGAATGTTTGTAACAACGTTACTTTAATAAAAGAAACTTTTGAAAATACAGATTCTAAATAATCTTGTTTAAGAATTTACGTGTGTTATCAAGAATTTTATTAAAAGATGAAATTGTACAGATAATGTTCGGACACACTGGAATTTCTAAAAAACTTGTCAAAACTTGGTATTAGAAAACACTTAATGAGATTCTCTGTAAAATGGGACAACACTGGAATTTCTACACTTCATGGTTGACTTTTATAACAGCCAAAATTGTACAGATAATTCTCGGACACCCTGTATATATATATATATATATATATATATATATATATGTACTCGTCTATTTGTATAATCGTTTTGCCTAATTTTCGCGTCACCGAGGTAGTTAAATATACATTTATTCTACAACGGGAAAGCCGAAAATTAAGCGATATTCATTCACGCAAGCACACAAGGCCTATACTTTGAGTTACTACATAAATGTCCAGCACTCATTTGAATTTATAGGCCATCCATATATTATATTATATATATATATATATATATGTGTGTGTGTGTGTGTGTGTGTGTGTGTGTGTGTGTGTGTGTGTGTGTGTGTTGAGTCGGAAACTAATAATATAGTGTTTTTCAATGCATCCAAAACTAATATTTATATTATTTTCAATAATTCCTCAATACTCATTTCTTCCTGCAATGAGATACTATGTCTTCACCTGAATTCGAATCTCTGTTAGACCACATATGTTAAATCAATAGCTAAAACCGTATCCAAAAAAGCTTGTCTTTCTCTATAGTCCAAGTATTAATTACTTCACCAATGAGAGAATAGCCATCAATTTACGAAAACAATATAAGCTCCCAGATAGAATATTGCTCTGATATTTGGGGTGGGTGTGGTGTGGTGGCCCTAAATTTACAATCTTGAGTCCATTTAAACTAGAGCTATAGAATTATAATATTAATAATAAACCTATTACTAGTAAACTCCCCTCATTTCACCTACGCAGAAATGGTGCTCTCTCTCTCTCTCTCTCTCTCTCTCTCTCTCTCTCTCTCTCTCTCTCTTTATGAATATTTTAATAACCAATGCTTCGAGAAAGTTAGCTGAATAATTCCACACACCCTACACCTAACTCAGACCCACCAGGGTCTTTAGGAGATCGCATGCCTTCTCAGTACAAATACCACACTACAGAACAATCCTTCACAAAACCTCTTTCATACCTCGCACATGTCCTCTGTGGAATTCACTTCCTCAGAGTACATTTCCATCAACTTACAATATATCTGCATTAAAAAACAATATTTATAATTCTCTTTTACTCATTTCCTTAACGGGGTATGCTTTTTTATACGTCGTCCCACGTCATTCAAGTCATATATATATATATATAAAAAGAAATTGGGCCTGAGTTTAGGGAGTTCTTTTAGACCAATTTTAGGCCTGGGAGAATGGCTATCATAATTAAAAGAAAGCAGGTGACCCGGAATATATATTTTTAATGGGTTTTACTTACGCGTGGTTGGGGTATACAATTGGTTTTTCAGCTCTAAAATTAAGAATATGTCCCTCGTTAAAAAAGAAAAAGAAAAAAAATAGGTTGTAGAAGGCCTATACCACTCCTCGCAGCGAGCACTATTTTGCATTTTACTTTCGTATAAGTGATCTATATTGAAGAAGTACCCACAATTTTCACCTATTAACGAAGGAATTCCTCTGAATATTAATGAGACATTTCTTCGCTACCTCTTGCATAATAATAAGATAATAATAAGATAATAATGCATAATTCTTTAATTTTTATTATTATAATTCACAACATTGTGTCTCTCCTAAAGCAAAGTTTGTTATATCTAACAAACCACTTCACACTTCTTCAGTATTTAATATATATATATATATATATATATATATATATATATATATATATATATATATATATATATATATATATATATATATATACTGTATATATATATATATATATATATATATATATATATATATATATATATATATATATATATATATATATATACTGTATATATATATATATATATATATATATTATATATATATATATATTATATATATATAATATATATATATATATACAGGGTGGGCGGAAAGTAGCTCCCTAATTTAAATTACATATAAATTATGTATAAATTGTGATTGTATTGTTATATTGTTATGGTGTGTTCTCTAAAGTGGTACAATTGTAACGGTAATCTTTTTTTCTCTAAAGTGTTCTCTTTGTGTTCTCTAAAGTGGTACAATTGTAACGTTCATTTTTTTTTTTTCATTTCAGATTGAAGGGTACATGGCTGAGCGTTTAACACTGCAGGAGCGTGCCCAGTTGGCGGCACGGTACGAAGTTTGGCAATCTGTCGTTCGAGTTCAAAGATGGTGGCGGGCCATTCACGGACCACGTGCCCAAGTGGACCCGAAAACAATCAAGAACTGCCACTCGAAGCTCATGACCCGGGGTCTGTGGCAGATGTTCGAAGATGTGGTCGCCCTTCGACATCCAGGGAGGGCCCAGGAGACGGTGCAGGCAGTTCAGGAAATGTTCGCACGGAGTCCACGAAAGTCAACTCGCCAGGCAGCTCGGGAAAGTGGACTCTCCCGCTACTCAGTGCGAACTGTGCTGAAGAAGGAGCTGAACTGGCGTGCGTGGAAGCCGCATTACTGCCAATCTCTCTCGGACGAGGACTGCGACATTCGCATGGAGTTCGGGGAAATCATGCTGGCTTGGCATGAAGACTGGCCCCATCTCTTCCGCAACATCCTCTGGAGCGACGAGGCGGTGTTCCACGTCGGAGGCTTTGTCAACCGCCACAATTGCCACTACTGGGCAGGAGAGGATCCCATGGTTACCGCTGAAAAACGGCAGAATCGGTTCAGTGTAACGGTGTGGTGTGGTATGACCTCAGATCAGGTTGTGGGCCCGTTCCTTCTGCGCAACACCATGAATGCTGAGCGGTACCTTGCTATGTTGCGAAACGAGGTCTGGCCGGTTGTCAGCACATGGGAGAACATCGACGATCTGATATTTATGCAAGATGGCGCCCCTCCGCACTTCGCTCTTGTTGTCCGTGAGTGGCTGGATGCCCACTTCCCTGGGCGTTGGATGGTCGTCGTGGTCCACATCAATGGCCAGCCAGGAGCCCCGACTTGACACCGTGTGACTTCTTTCTTTGGGGGTGGTAAAGGAAGAAGTCTACCGCACCAAACCGAGGACATTGGAAGAACTGGAGGACCGAATTCGGGAAGTCATGTCCTCCATCCCGCCGGAGTTCCTGCTAAAGTCAGTGGACGCCATTCCTGGGCGGCTCCAGAAGCTGGTGGAAAGAGTTGGAGCCCACATTGAATTTTAGAGAAAACCTACCATGTATGCCTACCTTTTCATATTATTTTTTCTGAAATAAATGGATAATATACGTATTTTTTTACCAATCCAAAATAGGGAGCTACTTTCCGCCCACCCTGTATATATATATATATATATAAATGCCATGAAAAGTCTTCTTTATTGCGCAACGTTTCGAGCAATACGCTCATCTTCAGGCTGTTTAATAACAATGTGAAATTAAAATCAATATTGAATGAAAAACAAACAGAAATTTCTATAACCTATTCGTAAAGACAAATTTTAAAAGACTGAGAAAAGAGGGTTAAGTTCTAAGTTATACAGATTTACATATAAAAATTAAGAAGTTATTTTTAAATACATGTAGTAAATGTGAAATTAATACACTGGAAAAATTACCAATAGTACACTGGAACAATGGAGCTATCTACCTTACACATGGAAGAAGTAAATAGACACCCTTAATTTTATGGTAAAATGTATGCATCCAAATTTTTTTGCCAATATTATGACTAATATTCGTTTCCTTTTTTTAGATTGTAATATACCCATCCTAGAACATGCCTCGAACACAAGATTCCAAAGAAATTTCTGACTTTCAACGAGGACGGATTGTTGGTCAATCTGAGGGTGGACTGTCCCAGCGACAAATAGCTAGGAATCTCGGAATACCCCTTTCTACTGTTAACAGAATAATAGTCCAATTTCAAGAAAAGGGCAAAACATCAATTGAATCACGACCTGGTCGACCTGGGTCTTCTGACAGATGTCTTCGTTTTGTTCGAAGATCTGTTGAGAACAACCCTCGTTTAAAAGCTTCAGAAGTGGCAGAAAAACTCAAATTAGCCCAAGAACAGCAGTAAACTATCTTCATCAGCTTGGTTATTATGGACGTGCAGCTATATATCTTGTGTTCGAGGCATGTTCTAGGATGGGTATATTACAATCTAAAAAAGGAAACGAATATTAGTCATAATAATGGCAAAAAATTGGATGCATACATTTTACCATAAAATTAAGGGTGTCTATTTACTTCTTGCATGACTCTGTATATATATATATATATATATATATATATATATATATATATAAAACATTGTGTAAATTAAAATCTATATACAAACTAGTTGAAAGAAAATATCTAAGACAACTTTTTTATTTCATTCGGGATACCGTCATCGTTAACTGTATTACGCTTTAGTTCCTTACAAAGAACTTAAGCTGACCTAATGCGAGTGAAGAGACAAATCTGATTTTGAAGAGACAAATCTGATTTTAAAGAGACAAATCTCTGATTTTGAAGAGACAAATCTGATTTTAAAGAAACAAATCTGATTTTGAAGAGACAAATCTGATTTTAAAGAGACAAATCTGATTTTGAAGAGACAAATCTGATTTTGAAGAGACAAATCTGATTTTAAAGAGACAAATCTGATTTTGAAGAGACAAATCTGATTTTAAAGAAACAAATCTGATTTTGAAGAGACAAATCTGATTTTAAAGAGACAAATCTCATTTTGAAGAGACAAATCTGATTTTAAAGAGACAAATCTGATTTTGAAGAGACAAATCTGATTTTAAAGAGACAAATCTGATTTTGAAGAGACAAATCTGATTTTAAAGAAACAAATCTGATTTTGAAGAGACAAATCTGATTTTAAAGAGACAAATCTGATTTTGAAGAGACAAATCTGATTTTGAAGAGACAAATCTGATTTTGAAGAGACAAATCTGATTTTAAAGAGACAAATCTGATTTTGAAGAGACAAATCTGATTTTAAAGAGAGAAATCTGATTTTGAAGAGACAAATCTGATTTTAAAGAAACAAATCTGATTTTGAAGAGACAAATCTGATTTTAAAGAGACAAATCTGATTTTGAAGAGACAAATCTGATTTTAAAGGGACAAATCTGATTTTGAAGACACAAATCTGATTTTAAAGAGACAAATCTGGTTTGAAGAGACAAATCTGATTTTAAAGAGACAAATCTGATTTTGAAGAGACAAATCTGATTTTAAAGAAACAAATCTGATTTTGAAGAGACAAATCTGATTTTAAAGAAACAAATCTGATTTTGAAGAGACAATCTGATTTTAAAGAGACAAATCTGATTTTGAAGAGACAAATCTGATTTTGAAGAGACAAATCTGATTTTAAAGAGACAAATCTGATTTTAAAGAGACAAATCTGATTTTGAAGAGACAAATCTGATTTTAAAGAGACAAATCTGATTTTGAATAGACAAATCTGATTTTAAAGAGACAAATCTGATTTTGAAGAGACAAATCTGATTTTAAAAGAGACAAATCTGGTTTTGAAGAGACAAATCTGATTTTAAAGAGACAAATCTGATTTTGAAGAGACAAATCTGATTTTAAAGAAACAAATCTGATTTTGAAGAGACAAATCTGATTTTAAAGAAACAAATCTGATTTTGAAGAGACAAATCTGATTTTAAAGAGACAAATCTGATTTTGAAGAGACAAATCTGATTTTAAAGAGACAAATCTGATTTTGAAGAGACAAATCTGATTTTAAAGAGACAAATCTGGTTTTGAAGAGACAAATCTGATTTTAAAGACAAATCTGATTTTGAAGAGACAAATCTGATTTTAAAGAAACAATCTGATTTTGAAGAGACAAATCTGATTTTAAAGAAACAAATCTGATTTTGAAGAGACAAATCTGATTTTAAAGAGACAAATCTGATTTGAAGAGACAAATCTGATTTTGAAGAGACAAATCTGATTTTAAAGAGACAAATCTGATTTTAAAGAGACAAATCTGATTTTAAAGAGACAATCTGATTTGAATAGACAAATCTGATTTTAAAGAGACAAATCTGATTTTGAAGAGACAAATCTGATTTTAAAGAGACAAATCTGGTTTTGAAGAGACAAATCTGATTTTAAAGAGACAAATCTGATTTTGAAGAGACAAATCTGATTTTAAAAACAAATCTGATTTTGAAGAGACAAATCTGATTTTAAAGAACAAATCTGATTTTGAAGAGACAAATCTGATTTTAAAGAGACAAATCTGATTTTGAAGAGACAAATCTGATTTGAAGAGACAAATCTGATTTTGAAGAGACAAATCTGATTTTAAAGAGACAAATCTGATTTTGAAGAGACAAATCTGATTTTAAAGAAACAAAATCTGATTTTGAAGAGACAAATCTGATTTAAAGAGACAAATCTGATTTTAAAGAGACAAATCTGATTTTGAAGAGACAAATCTGATTTTAAAGAGACAAATCTGATTTTGAAGAGACAAATCTGATTTTAAAGAGACAAATCTGATTTTGAAGAGACAAATCTGATTTTAAAGAGACAAATCTGGTTTTGAAGAGACAAATCTGATTTTAAAGAGACAAATCTGATTTTGAAGAGACAAATCTGATTTTAAAGAAACAAATCTGATTTTGAAGAGAAATCTGATTTTAAAGAGACAAATCTGATTTTGAAGAGACAAATCTGATTTTAAAGAGACAATCTGATTTTGAAGAGACAAATCTGATTTTAAAGAGACAAATCTGGTTTTGAAGAGACAAATCTGATTTTAAAGAGACAAATCTGATTTTGAAGAGACAAATCTGATTTTAAAGAAACAAATCTGATTTTGAAGAGACAAATCTGATTTTAAAGAAACAAATCTGATTTTGAAGAGACAAATCTGATTTTAAAGAGACAAATCTGATTTTGAAGAGACAAATCTGATTTTGAAGAGACAAATCTGATTTTAAAGAGACAAATCTGATTTTAAAGAGACAAATCTGATTTTGAAGAGACAAATCTGATTTTAAAGAGACAAATCTGGTTTTGAAGAGACAAATCTGATTTTAAAGAGACAAATCTGATTTTGAAGAGACAAATCTGATTTTAAAGAAACAAATCTGATTTTGAAGAGACAAATCTGATTTTAAAGAAACAATCTGATTTTAAAGAGACAAATCTGATTTTAAAGAGACAAATCTGATTTTGAAGAGACAAATCTGATTTTGAAGAGACAAATCTGATTTTAAAGAGACAAATCTGATTTTGAATAGACAAATCTGATTTTAAAGAGACAAATCTGATTTTGAAGAGACAAATCTGATTTTAAAGAGACAAATCTGGTTTTGAAGAGACAAATCTGATTTTAAAGAGACAAATCTGATTTTGAAGAGACAAATCTGATTTTAAAGAAACAAATCTGATTTTGAAGAGACAAATCTGAATTTAAAGAAACAAATCTGATTTTGAAGAGACAAATCTGATTTTAAAGAGACAAATCTGATTTTGAAGAGACAAATCTGATTTTGAAGAGACAAATCTGATTTTAAAGAGACAAATCTGATTTTGAATAGACAAATCTGATTTTAAAGAGACAAATCTGATTTTGAAGAGACAAATCTGATTTAAAGAGACAAATCTGGTTTTGAAGAGACAATCTGATTTTAAAGAGACAAATCTGATTTTGAAGAGACAAATCTGATTTTAAAGAAACAAATCTGATTTTGAAGAGACAAATCTGATTTTAAAGAAACAAATCTGATTTTGAAGAGACAAATCTGATTTTAAAGAGACAAATCTGATTTTGAAGAGACAAATCTGATTTTGAAGAGACAAATCTGATTTTGAAGAGACAAATCTGATTTTAAAGAGACAAATCTGGTTTTGAAGAGACAAATCTGATTTTAAAGAGACAAATCTGGTTTTGAAGAGACAAATCTGATTTTAAAGAGACAAATCTGATTTTGAAGAGACAAATCTGATTTTAAAGAGACAAATCTGATTTTGAAGAGACAAATCTGATTTTAAAGAGACAAATCTGGTTTTGAAGAGACAAATCTGATTTTAAAAGAGACAAATCTGGTTTTGAAGAGACAAATCTGATTTTAAAGAAACAAATCTGATTTTGAAGAGACAAATCTGATTTTAAAGAAACAAATCTGATTTTGAAGAGACAAATCTGATTTTAAAGAGACAAATCTGATTTTGAAGAGACAAATCTGATTTGAAGAGACAAATCTGATTTTAAAGAGACAAATCTGATTTTAAAGAGACAAATCTGATTTTGAAGAGACAAATCTGATTTTAAAGAGACAAATCTGGTTTTGAAGAGACAAATCTGATTTTAAAGAGACAAATCTGATTTTGAAGAGACAAATCTGATTTTAAAGAAACAAATCTGATTTTGAAGAGACAAATCTGATTTTAAAGAAACAAATCTGATTTTGAAGAGACAAATCTGATTTTAAAGAGACAATCTGATTTTGAAGAGACAAATCTGATTTTGAAGAGACAAATCTGATTTTAAAGAGACAAATCTGATTTGAATAGACAAATCTGATTTTAAAGAGACAAATCTGATTTTGAAGAGACAAATCTGATTTTAAAGAGACAAATCTGGTTTTGAAGAGACAAATCTGATTTTAAAGAGACAAATCTGATTTTGAAGAGACAAATCTGATTTTTAAAGAAACAAATCTGATTTTGAAGAGACAAATCTGATTTTAAAGAAACAAATCTGATTTTGAAGAGACAAATCTGATTTTAAAAGAGACAAATCTGATTTTGAAGAGACAAATCTGATTTTGAAGAGACAAATCTGATTTTAAAGAGACAAATCTGATTTTGAATAGACAAATCTGATTTTAAAGAGACAAATCTGATTTTGAAGAGACAAATCTGATTTTAAAGAGACAAATCTGGTTTTGAAGAGACAAATCTGATTTTAAAGAGACAAATCTGATTTTGAAGAGACAAATCTGATTTTAAAGAAACAAATCTGATTTTGAAGAGACAAATCTGATTTTAAAGAAACAAATCTGATTTTGAAGAGACAAATCTGATTTTAAAGAACAAATCTGATTTTGAAGAGACAAATCTGATTTTAAAGAAACAAATCTGATTTTGAAGAGACAAATCTGATTTTAAAGAGACAAATCTGATTTTGAAGAGACAAATCTGATTTTGAAGAGACACATCTGATTTTAAAGAGACAAATCTGATTTTGAATAGACAAATCTGATTTTAAAGAGACAAATCTGATTTTGAAGAGACAAATCTGATTTTAAAGAGACAAATCTGGTTTTGAAGAGACAAATCTGATTTTAAAGAGACAAATCTGATTTTGAAGAGACAAATCTGATTTTAAAGAAACAAATCTGATTTTGAAGAGACAAATCTGATTTTAAAGAAACAAATCTGATTTTGAAGAGACAAATCTGATTTTAAAGAGACAAATCTGATTTTGAAGAGACAAATCTGATTTTGAAGAGACAAATCTGATTTTAAAGAGACAAATCTGATTTTGAATAGACAAATCTGATTTTAAAGAGACAAATCTGATTTTGAAGAGACAAATCTGATTTTAAAGAGACAAATCTGGTTTTGAAGAGACAAATCTGATTTTAAAGAGACAAATCTGATTTTGAAGAGACAAATCTGATTTTAAAGAAACAAATCTGATTTTGAAGAGACAAATCTGATTTTAAAGAAACAAATCTGATTTTGAAGAGACAAATCTGATTTTAAAGAGACAAATCTGAGTTTGAAGAGACAAATCTGATTTGAATTACATTAACGCGAGTGAACATGGACGAGTAATATTTATTATATTTACTTTATAACAACCCTATATTCCATAGTAAAGTTTATAACAAGCGTTGAAAAGGTTTTTAAGAGTTAAAAAACGAGTTGAAACTAGTTTAAGCCAGTTCAAATCGGATAAATTTATCTCTTCACTCACGTTACTTTATACACACCCTGTACTAATAAAAACATACAAAGCAAATCTAAAATTCGGGGGCTAACTTTTCATGGATCCGTAATCGAGTCAGCTTCCAAAACTGTTTTTAGCAGACGCAACTCGTTGAAACCCAAAAGTCAACCCTACTTGCTGTACGTACTGTACCCTCGCTGTATAATGAGCTGATTACTGTATAGAAAAGCTCTTCCCATAAAAATTCTTCTTAGTTGCTAACAGAGAGTAGTAGCATTCCTTTCTCAATAGTTTACGCTCTTATTACTTTTATAATTATTATTGTTAATATTTAAAAAGCGTTTCAAGGTTTATTGAAGAAAGTTTGAAGGTAGTTAACGGTCCCAGAGTTGTGAAATTCTGTTTTTTTTTTAAAGTTCAGTGTATTTTCTAGATTTCTTTCTTTTGTTTTCGTAAGTATTGGTTGCATTTTATCCTATTCTTTAACTAACCGCACGCGTGTGTGTATATATATATATACACACACACACACAGACACACCACACACACACACACACACACACAGTGGTTTAGTGGTTAGCTCACTGAGTACGAATTCATCGGCCCCGGGATCGAGACCTGGTGACGGCAGGCGGCGCGCAGCAAAACCCAGCTGTTCATCCTTCCACACAATAAAAACTTTAGTTGGTAGATAAATGGGTACCCTGGGTAGCTTAGTGGTTAAGACGCTGGGCTGCTGCTGGGGGGCGTGGTTCAGATTCCAGGTTAAACTGTAGGTCTAAGGTGGAGTGACTTCTGTAAGAGTGACAAACATTTTCAGATGTCACTAGTCCGTTACTATTCCGTAGGGATATATTTACAGTGTTTATACCTCAACACGGCGAACCGACAATATACACTATACATGAGTTCACGAGAGGAAACAGGTCTATGGAAACATTTTCAATTTCTTTACAGGATAAATTCTAAACGGTAAGGAAATTTTTAGGAGTGCTATATATATATATATATATAATACAATAAGAGAGCTGTCCGTCTGTCTGTCCGTCTGTCCGTCACACTTTCAGAAATTGTGAGAAAAAATTGAGAAAAAAATTCAGAAATTGTAAAAAAAATTCAGAAATTGTATTACGGGCGGCAATGTGAAGCTCAAGATTTTCATGACTGTGTTCTTTTATGTAGTTTAGCAATGGGGGAAGGGTGGGGGTGGGGGGTAATGGGGGATGGGGGGTAATGGGGAGGGGTGGGGGTAATGGGGTAGGGGGTTAGCCCCCAAGTTGTATGAATGGGGGTGAGAAGGTTTTGGGAGATACCAGATTCAGAAATGTTGACACAATGTGAAGCTCAAAATTTTCACGGCTGGGTTCTTTTTTTGTAGTTTAGCCTGTCTAACCGTCAGCGAAGCGGCGGGAACTGTACTAGTATATATATATATATATATATATATATATATATATATATATATATATATATATATATATATACACACGAGGGTAATTCAATAAGTATCCGCACTTTTTATTTTCACATCTGATAGATTATAAACACATCACTTCTCAACATAGTCTCATCATCCTGTTTGCATATACGTTTTGTGTTTCGTATTTATCAATTATTACGAAAGAATTCTTTTATAACTTGAAGAGCCTAATCATTTTCATTAATCAGTAAAGTAACATAAATATCATCAACTGTTGCTGCAAAATAGAAGTCAACATCTTCCTTCCTTGACTAATCAATTTTAAAATTAGAAAGAGCCGTGTTGAGCAGAAAACTGAGATTTGTTTATAAAAAACGTCTGAACAGGTAGCGAGAACAACGTGAAAAAAGTGTTAGCAGCTGACGAGGAAGCTTCTAAACAGTGGCTGCATCCTCCAGCGCAGGACACGTCAACGCGAAGAGGCGACGTCAAACCAAAACATCAACGCGCTGGTGGCCAAACTTCCTCAAATCTCCGTGCAGCGGGCTGTCTACGGTTGGCCAGACTGGCAGTCGACGGCCTGTTGCGTGGCACGGTCAGAGTGCCGATCGGCTCCCGGGGCCGGACCTATTCTCAGCGTGCTATTTTTTCAATTACAGGGAACAATTGCGTGCTCCCCGAACTACTCTTACTCTCTGGCGACATTAAGACTAATCCAGGCCCCACTACAACTTACACATGTCACCATACACAAAGACATAGACACAATAGCACCATGAGACACATACAGAAGTATAATATTAACATATTACAGTACAACGTAGATGGCCTCACAAACAAAATCATGCAGCTTAGGGAATTCGTACACAAACAAAACATTCACATAGCACTTATACAAGAAACAAAACTAAAACGCACACACAAAACACCCACCATCCCTGACTTCACGGCGATCCGTCAAGATCGTACTGGGGGTAACGGGGGTGGACTCATCACTTACATACGTAAAAGCATTAGCTACACTGATGCTACCCAAAACATTACAAACACAATCCAAGCAGATAACACGATAGAAATACAGGCAGTTAACATTAAAACACGCGCAAAACACAACACCACACTAATCAACATTTACATCCCACCAGATAGTTCACCTCAGGTGCCAGCCAATTACAATCCACAGTTACACAATCTTGCCTCTCTCACTAATGTCATCTTAGGAGGAGACTTCAACGCCAAAGACACTAGTTGGTACCTGCACAACCAAAACAACACCAGAGGCGCCAACATAGCCACACAACTAAACAGCCTCTTCATTCTTAACAATACAGAAGAACATACACACATACCACATCAAGCAGGATACTCAAACTCCTCCCCAGACATAACGTTCTGTTCCCCCTCACTAGCAACACATACACAATGGAGAACAGAAAAACAACTGTCATCAGACCACCTGCCCATCATCATTACAACACATTCTACACTCTGCCCCAACAGCCTTAGGCACACTTACAGAAATTACAAGAAAGCTGATTGGGAACAGTTCAAAATACAGACTGAGGAACAATTCACCACATTAAACAGCACACCCATCATAAACATCGATACAACACTCAAGACATTTAATCAGATTATCAATAATGCAAACAAATACATACCCAAGGGCAACATTAGGAAATACAACCCAAATTACACTAGAGAAATAGCCCACCTCATAAGGCAACGTAACAACCTCAAACATAACACACAAACACCACACACAGAAGCCATAAAGCAGCAGATACAACAGCTCAACACAGAAATAAACAACAAACTCAAAGAAAAACAAACAGAAACATTCAGGGAATTCATAACAACACTAAACCACTCCACAGATACATACAGGCTATACAAGACTATAAACAGCATTACCCACTCTAACAGCGGCATTCACACCTCACACGCGGCTATCTGTCGCAGCCAAAATAATATCCCAACATACACACAACAAGCTAACATTCTAGTTAATCACTACGCAAAGATAAGTCACTTAAACAGAGACAACAACCAGAAACACGCAGACAACAAACAGCCAGACACAAGAAAACCTACAGACTCGACACGACCATTACACCCTTCAATACAGACCAGACCACCAAGATCATCAAAAACATTAAAAATTCGAAGGCTACTGGACCAGACAACATATCTAACATACACCTTAAACACTTGGGCCCACAAGGAATACTAGCTCTCACAAATATCAGCACATATTCATACCAACACTGTATTATTCCTGACATATGGAAACAAGGTAAAATTATTACACTACTCAAACCAAACAAAAATCCAACAGAACCAGCTTCCTATAGACCCATTACTTTACTATGCACACCTTCCAAAGTAACAGAAAGACTAATCTTACAAATCACCAACCCACACATACCACTATCGCCTACTCAACATGGATTCAGACCTCACCACTCAACCACGACATTACTCACTAACCTGACGCAGCACATCATGGATGGCATCAACTCTAGAAGACCAGCTCAACGTACACTATTAGCAACAATAGACATTAGTAAAGCATTTGATGCTATCCCACGCTTCCCTCTCATAAACAAAATACTCAACACAAACATGCACAATAACACCAAAAGGTGGCTGAGCAACTATCTCTCAGGAAGATACTCACATGTCACATTTAATGGCAAGTCATCCAAAAACAAGCTTTTTCCGAACGGGGTCCCTCAAGGCTCTGTTCTCTCACCAACACTCTTCAACTTATACATGCATGACATTCCAACACCCATAGATAACAAGCTTACCTTATCATCATATGCAGATGATATCACTCTAACATCCACCCACAACAACATCGACACCGCTACAAATAACCTACAAACATACATAAACAGTATACAAGACTGGCTCACACACAATAGACTCAAAGTAGCGCCCACAAAATCAACCATCACCTTGCTTACAAGCAACACAAAAGAACACCAGGTAATTCCACAACTTACACTAAACAACATCAACATTCCACACACTCACAGAACCAAAATACTAGGTGTCACATACAACACATCATTATCTTTTGCAAACCACATTCAGGACATTAAAAACAAATGTACGTCAAGACTTAACACGCTTAGGGTACTAACAGGCACAAACTTTGGACACCAGCAGGAAACAACATCACTCTCATCTACAAACAATATATTCGCTCAGTTATGGACTATGCTAGCCCATGCTGGGCACCCATTATCTCAAACACACACATAAACACCTTACAAACAATACAAAACAACGCACTTCGTATCATTACAGGATGCACTCAAACAACACCAATAGAACACCTGCACACAGAAACAAAAATACTAAAAGTTAGGGAACATTTAGACATGAGGGGAACACAATTCATGGCAGCAGCGACAACTAACCCACAACACCCTTGCCACTACATGTACAATCATGCACCAACACCTCGCACCATTAAGGTAACACCAGAGAGACATTATAACCAAATACTCCATTCCATACCACGCCCCACAGACATCACACAGTACAGAAAACACATACACACACACCTAACCCACAAAGCACTGACACGACTCGGTCCGAATGCGGTCCTAGGTGCGAAGCCGCCGCCCATTAACAGGTCAGAGATCAGCCTGAGCAGATCGGATCGAGTTAACTTAGCACGATTCCGATGTGGACATCACCCCAACTTACGGACATATAAACACAGACTAGACAACTCCATAGACGACACCTGCCACCTGTGCCAAGACACACCACAAACAATTGAACACATTATGACGGACTGTACCGCTCTAGCACAACAACGAACACAACACAACATCACGAGTGCGCTGAACCTCTGGTCCACTCCGGAGAGGGCGATCGGTTACCTGCGTGCCGCCGGCTTGCTCGATCAGGGTGGGCTGATCGGCTAAACAACAACAACAACATAGTCTCCCTGTTTCTCAATACACAGTCCAGCGATCTACAAGTTTCCTAATGCCATCACAAAAGAATGTTTTTGGCTGTGTGCGTAGCCAGTCATGCACCGCCTCCTTCAAGTCATCATCGCCTTGGAATCACTGACCTCTCAAAGCGTCTTTTAGTGGTTCAAACAGGTAAAAATTCGAAGGTGCCAGGTCTGGACTGTAGGCTGGATAGTCAAGAATGAAAACGAGATGAACCTGGATCCATCACTATGAACCAGAAAGCAAACGACCGAGCATGCAATGGAAGCATCCAACATCTCCCGTTGCAAGGAAGTTCAAAGCGCAGCCGTCAGCAGGTAAAGTTATGCTGACACTGTTTTGAGGTACACGAGGCCCTATCCTTGAACATTATCTAGAGCGTGGAACTACAGTAACAAGTGCATCGTATTCTGACATGCTTCGGAATGAGTTAAAGCAAACAATTCGCACAAAACGGAGAGAGAGATTATCGGAAGGTGTTATTCTGTTACACGACAATGCGCGCCCTCATACCGCTGCACAGACTAGAAAATGCCTTCAAGAACTTGAATTTGAAGTTCTCGACCATCCAGTCTACAGTCCAGACCTGGCACCTTCGGATTTTTACTTGTTTGGACCACTAAAAGACGCTTTGAGAGGTCAGCGATTCCAAGGCGATGATGACCTGAAGGAGGCGGTGCATGACTGGCTACGCACACAGCCAAAAACATTCTTTTGTGATGGCATTAGGAAACTTGTAGATCGCTGGACTAAGTGTATTGAGAAACAGGGAGACTATGTTGAGAAGTGATGTGTTTATAATCTATCAGATGTAAAAATAAAATTGTGGAAATAAAAAGTGCGGATACTTATTGAATTACCCTCGTATATATAGAGGCTGATTACAAAGTCTTTGTGCAACTTTAAACTTTAATAACTTTTGATGTAGACGTGATAGAAGCAAACTCCAAGTGGCATCTGAAAGCATGATTATTACATTTTTCTTTATTTTATTTCAGATCGCCTCATATGAGGCGTAGATGCTGAAAATGATTTAAAATGGCGAAAGTAGAAGAAAGGGTTAACAGGTTTAGCAGAATTGAAGTCCATAACAGCTGTGAGAAGAAGGTTCGCTGTTCACTACCAGAAAGATGCATCACAAAGGAACTCAATTAACAATTGGATGAAAAAGTTTAATGAAACTTGAAAGTGGATCATTGAATAAAAGACTTCGATCCTGGAGGGAACAAATCAGTGAGGAGAACTTGGCCGTTATCTCTCAGGAAGCATTTGAGAGGAGTCCATGGGAATCGTTGCGACGTGCATCCGATGATCCGATGATAGTGGGGGGAGGGGGGCAAGTTTAAAATAACTGAATATCCCGCAACAGTGCGCAAAATTTTCCTAGTGAAATTGCATGAACATGCGTACAAGATTCAGGTGGTTCCACTGTTACTGGAACATGACTCCCATACGAAGTTACATTTCCGTGAACAGTTCGAATAAAAGATCAAGAATTTGCCTGGGTTTCCGGACGAGTTGACATTTTCTGATGAGGCACTATCCCACATTAGTGGCAAAGTCAACTGCCACAATTGCGCATATGGGAGACAGAGAAATCTCACGAAGTCTGGCAACATGAAAGAGACTTGCCAAAAATCAATGTCTGGTGCGCTCTCAGAAAATCATGCATTAGTTCTTTCGTTTTTGAAGAACCAACAGGCAATGATGAGCGTTACTTTGCAATGTTGCAGAATTTCTTTATCCCTTAACTAAGACGATTAAATCTTTTAGATAGCTCCTTCTTTCAGCAAGACGATGCTCCTTGCCACTCTGCTTTGAATGTGCGACAGTTTTCAAATAAATTCTTCCCAGCTAAGTGGATCGGTAGAGGTGGACAATTGCTTGGCCACCTCATTCACCTGACCTGTCTTCATTGGACTACATTTATGAAATCATGTTAAAAGTGTTGTTTGTTCACCAAAACCACATTCTTCGAATGAACTTATGGACAGGATCACAAATGCAATTCATGAAATCACTCAGCAACAACTGGAGAATGTTTTCAGATCTTTGGAAAAATCGGATTGAAAGATGTACCGAGAAAGATGACGGGTCGGTTAAGGCATAGAAATTTGTAATGTATTAAGTTAAAAGCTTTAACAATTATGTTTTCAAATGTCGTTTACAGTTTGTTTCTATAATCTGTACATCAAAAGTTATTAAAGTTTAAAGTTGCACAAGGATTTTATATCACCCTCTATGTATTAATTTTTTATTTATATACCTATATCTATAACATGATGAAATTTTTTTTTCATACGTCTTTCAGTTTCCATACCTATACAGTGTAAAATTTAACTGATCCATACAGACCACCGATATTAAAAATTTACTTGGTTAATTTTAACTGATTATGGAACGATTTCTTGGAAAAAACGAATGGTCCATCTTTCATTTCTGGACCGACTTTGAACTAAGTATATTTCCAATGGCTTCTACGACCATTATTTTACCAATAAATCGTTCCATAATTAGTTCACCAAATAGAACAATTACTTTTTTAATATCAGGGGGTCTGTATGGACAACTTTACTTTACATTGTACCTAACAAGCATCAGTTTAAAATGAAGTAATAAAAATATTAGCAATAAACAGAGTTTTGTTATTTGGATCCTCCTCAGTACCTAATTAACTTCCTACTTCCTTTTGAGAAGTAAAATGGAAGGTGGAAGACCATGTACAAAGAACATACCTAATTTTAGACCATGTATAAAAAACATACATGTTTTTAAACCATGTACAAAGAACATACCTGTTTTTAGACAATGTACAAAAAACATACCTGTTTTTTAGGATCTTTTGTATATATGATTTGCAAAGAAGAGTACTTATGGTTGTTTGATAACTCATGTTCACATTAATTTCTATACCTGTATATCTGTATACAGGTATACTTTCATTGACTTCTGTACTATACCTATACCAGTTTGCCAGGCCACGTATAAATTCCTAATGTTAAGTCATCGGAATTACTAGAATAGGTATTGTAAAGAGTAAAGACCTCAGATCACTTAGGTCAGTGGTTATCAAACTGCGGTACGCCAGCTACTGTTTAGTGATACGTTAATATACTAAAAATTAAATCTCAGTGAACCATAAAATAAAACCTAACAAATTTAGTGCTCGTAGGTTGGCCCGAATAATTTTAAATCAGCACTATCGGGAGTCGAGCCGACGACCTCAGTGGTCTTAGCTTCGTTTATAGGGAAACGATATTGCTCACTGAGTTTTGGGCGCTTGTTTCAATTTCAAATACACTACTTATCCATATACAAAAATATTCCTGATATATATACCATCTAAATTACAAGTTAATCATTCATAAGCTGAAAGATAATAACTAAATTATTAGCTTGAATCTAAGATATTAATAAATATGATTAAAAATTACATAAAATTGATCATTAATTTACTAAAATTTTGTATATATGATTATTATTATTATTATTATTATTATCATTATTATTATCCTTAAACACTTAAAAAAACCTTACAAATTTTAAAATCCCAACAAATTGGTCCATTTTTTGGATTAAAAAATATGACTCACAATGTTTTAAAGTAGTATGACCGCAAAATGTTCGAGTGCATATGCAATTGCAATGTTGAGCAATTGTTGCAAGGTGCCAGCCCCCAGCCCCCCTGGGGTGGGGGTAATAGGGAAAGGTGTTAGCCCCCAAGTTGTATAAAGGAGGTGAGGGGGGTTGGGGGAGGGAGAACGACGTCCCCTCAAAGGGGTAACCCTAACGTGCCCTCGCCGTAGGCGAGTTTGCGAAGCACAAGCCCCGCCCGTAGGGCAGGGAGCCGAAGGCTCTGCTTGTTATTATTAAAAACATTTTAGTAAAAATTTTAAATTAAATAATTTATTTATTTAATGTTTGTTATGATTATATATTTTCGAAAAAAAAAATCGCCTTTCTATAATGTTTTTTTTGTTTAAGTTCCTTCACAGTGTTTAAGGTCATATGTCAGAGGGAACCTACAGCTTTACGTGGGATCCGAACCACCGGTCGCTAAATAACTGGACGGGGAGAACGGTCTCCCATCCAATTACAAACAACCCAGACCCAGTGTAGTTCAACTTTCGTCAATCGACAGGAAGCGGTGTTACGACACTGGATATGACGTCGTAGCTCCCCCTCCCCTTTTTTTTTGTTATAGATTACGTTTAATTATATGTAATAAAAATTATAATTATGATAAATTATGTTAACAGGTTTTTTATAATTTATAAAAAATTTAAATTATTTAAATTGTAGCTACTCTTTTATGAATAAAATTTATTAATTATACACCGTATTATACAGGTAAGGTGTACGCACCTGTATATATACTTAAGATTATGTTTTAATCTTGCTTAAAAATTCATGATAAATTTTATATTAATAATAATAATAATAAAATAATAATAATAATTATTATTATTATTATTATTATTATTATTATTATTATTATTATTATTATCATCATCATTATTATTATTATTATTATTATTATTATTATTATTATTGTATTAAGTATAACATTTTCGTAATAATAATTATTATTATTAGCAATTAAATTAATTATTTAACTTACGGAATGAAGACACGAATAGGCCAAGAGAGCATTCCGTATCTCTCCGGTTCGGCGTGAGCAGAACAGACGGAGAGTTTTGCGCAGCTTTCTAAGTCGAGTGCCTCCGGCAGGCCGGAAATGGAGTCGTAGACGTGGTTGAGGAGCCTGCTGGAAAAATAATCGCTCCTGCCAAAGCTTCTGGTCACCTCCGCACCATCTTCATTTCCCCCTTGAGATGTCGTGTAAATTGCGACCCCAAGACCCCCCAGCAGGAAGAGCGCGACGAAAGCCAGGACGCCGAAGGAGTTGCTGTCGAGGCCCGTTTCCGCCGTCTCTGCCGCCCCGGGAAGGGTGAAGGAAAAGAGGGGTATCGTGAAGGCTACGGACGTGTTAAACGCGGCCCCTCTGTCGTAGTTGAAGAACCTCGCCTCTTCTTCGAAGGGTTCCTCGAAAAGGTCCTGAATAGACTCGTCCATCGTCTGTTGTAGAACGGAATCAACTTCTGACAAGGATTCTCCATTCACTCCGAAGGAGGACGTCGCCGTCAGGAGGAGAAGGCAAAGGGCATAAACAAGACGAATCATGTTCTTTTGAACTGAAAAAATAGAAATAAACATTAATAGTTCATACTATTAATTATTAACAAATATAAAATACTATGAGCGTAACATTAGTATTACTAGCATAAAACCACTTGTAGGACATACTAATAATAGTATACTACTAGTAACATCTTATGTTACATCTGTAAAAGTGTTTTTAGCGTAATTACGGTATCTTATAAGGGAAAAATGTTAAAATTTGAACCGTACTCTTTTTAGAGTCGGGGTGACTCGCTGGGTGGAGGCCGTGCGTTCGACCACCAGTTAAAAAAACTGGTTCCGTGGTTCGGGAGTGGTTCAGTGGTTCCGAGTTTCTCATCAAATTGCCTTTTAACATGTTCTAGCATTATACAATTACTAAGATTCTCTTTATGTGATAAGATTTGCGTGTCCTACTTTTATATATATATATATATATATATATATATATATATATATATATATATATATATATATATCTATATTGGGCATGGAAGAAGTGTAGTTTCAGCTCAAAGATCTTTCAAGACAAATTTTCAGATGTCAAAATCACCTTCTAAGAGCTGAAACTACACTTCTTCCATGCTCATAATATTGCTCAGTTATGAAACGCAGCTGTTCCACAGTCCATGCAGTCATCTTGAAGGGTTAGTTTTAATAACACTTTATTTTGTTTTGTATCTTATCTTGTCTTGTATTGTCAAAACCTATACAATCCTGCACAAACTTGTAACTATCCTCTTTCGAATGATGCGTATGATTTTATAAAAGGACTTATACTTTAAGAGTTACAGGGTTTCTTTTGGGTCCCATTTCTCTGGATCACCCTTTATATATATATATATAATATATATATATATATATATATATATATATATATATAATACCTTTTCTATTTAATTTTGTGCACCAGCGGCTACCCTCTATCAGTAACATGGAAATGGTAAATAAATTCCTGCAACTCTGTGGTATCTGCAATGATGCAACAAATGAGACAAAGCTGATGAAGTGCGATCTTTGTCAGCTGCTTTTTATTTAGATGCCTAGAATGGGAAGATGAAAAAATCTCCCTTATAACGAACACGAAGCAACTTAATGGGGTAAAATTTTCCTGCGAAAACTGCATGACTGAATTAAACTCTTTTACGGTATTTAAAGCAGAAAGAGACTACGAGAAGAAAATGAAAGAGGGAAGTGGGAATAAAGAACAGTGGAAAACAGACGAAACGAAGAAAGACGAAGTAGAAAAAATCACATACCGTCACACAACGAGGCCGAAACCATGTAGGCGAGAGTATAAAGGCAACAGATAGCTTATAGGCTACATAAGTGCGATAAAGACAATTTGTAGTTACGAAACAACTACATATCTCTAAGGCGTGAAGCGAAAAGTGTAATAAAAACGTCCAAGCGCGAATTTGAAATATCCATAGCTCGTGACGGTAAAGAAAACCCCAAGCGATTCTTTCAATACGTCAACAATAGAAATCCTGTAAAAAGTGTCTTGGGGCCGTTGAAAAATGTTAACGGAGATCTAGTTTCTGAAAACAAGGAAATGGCTACCTTGCTAAACGAATTTTTTACGTCAGTTTCTACTATAAAAGATGTAACGAATATCCCTACGGTCATAGACATACCTTTTGATAATGGTAATATTTTGGATAATATTGTGGTTAGTGAAGGGGAAGTAATGCGCTATATTGATAAAATGAAAACGCGTAAATCACCGAGGCCGGATTCCATATATCCCATACAACTAAAAGAATTAAAAGATAGCATTGTTGTGCCGCTAACAAAGATTTTTAATGCGTCTATTTCTGAGGGGTGCGTACCAGATAATTTCAAGTTACCAAACGTAACACCTATCTTTAAGAAAGGCGATAAAGGTGCGGCAGGAAATTATAGGCCAATCAGTTTAACGTCTGTTGTAGGTAAGCTAATGGAATCAATAATTACGGATCGTATAGTCGAACACTTAGAATTGCATAACTTAGTTAGAAATACGCAGCACAGTTTTAGGCGAAATATATCTTGTTTAACTAATCTTTTAGAATTTTTTCAAAGCGTGGTTGACGTTTACGATAGTCATCGGGCGGTTGATGTAGTGGATTTAGATTTTCAAAAAGCGTTTGACACCGTGCCGCACAAAAGACTCATTGAAAAAAACTAAGGCTCATGGAATCAGCGGTGTAGTAATAAATTGGATAGAAGAGTGGTTGCGAGGTAGGAAACAGAGGGTGGTCGTTGATGGAACGGAGTCGTGTTGGGCTAATGTAGCGGGTGGCGTTCCTCAGGGTTCTGTATTGGGCCCCTTGCTTTTTCTTATATATAGTAACGATGTCGGCCTAGTCAGTACAGTTTCAAAGTTTGCGGATGACACGAAGCAGGGTGGTAGGGCGATTAATGACGAAGATAGAGGTAAAATCCAGGAAGATCTGAATAAAATCGTAGATTGGTCAGTCACATGGCAAATGAGATTTAACGTCGATAAGTGAAAAATTTTACATATAGGTTCGCGTAACGGTAATTTTGCGTATAGTATGCCAGGGAAAGAGTTAACAAGCTTAGAGCAGGAAAAAGATTTAGGAGTTATCGTCACTGGTGACTTAAAAGTAGCGAAACAAAGTACAGTAGCGGTCGATAAAGTGAACAAAGTGTTAGGTTTTATAGCTCGGAATTTTGAGTACAAATCGCGCGATATTATAGTTCCTCTTTATAAATCATTAGTTAGACCCCATTTGGAGTACGCGATCCAATTTTGGAATCCGCATATGCGCAAAGATATAGACAAAATCGAAAGAGTTCAAAGACGAGCAACTAAGATGATTCCGTCGCTTAGGTCAAAGTCGTACGAGGATAGGCTTAAAGAGTTAAAATTGACTACACTCGAGACTAGGAGGCTAAGGGGTGATCTAATCCAGGTTTTCAAAATTATGACTGGGTTCGATAACGTAGATAGAGATAGCTTTTTCGAAATATCTCAATATAATAGGACTAGAAATAACGGGTGTAAGTTGATAAGTAGAAGGTTCGAGACAGCAGTTGCCAAAAACTTTTTTACGCATAGAATAGTAAATAGCTGGAATACTTTGCCGGTAGAAGTAATTAGTAGCACGTCTATAAACATGTTTAAAAATCGATTAGACGTATATGTTGATACATTGGGTATAGTTTAAGGTAGTAAAATTAAGGCTTTGTAGTTCGGAACCCACTTCAATTGTAGGTCCCCTCCGCCACCACGGAGGACATGCACAATACACAATTACAAACACAGTTAGGTAGACCAGCCATGAGTGGATCCTAGGGTCTTTGTTGGTCTGAAACATTATAACAAAACAAGTGACACCGAAGGAAGACGAACTTGAAATGCACAAGGGGTAACGAAAACCAAAGAACATAAATATTGTCCTGGCTAATATTCAAGGAATAAGACCAAACCAATCACTCAACAAAGTTTCGTACCTGAAAGGATTATGGACGAAACAAGGGTGGCCATCGCACGCTTCACAGAAACTCATCTTAAGGATTGCCAAGGAAATTGTGAAAACTGCGAACATTGTAGTGACAAGAAAGAGATAAATAGTATATAGGGCTTCAACTTACTAACAGCGGATAGAACAACGAGCTGTAAAGGTGGCTGTGCTATATATGTACATGAAGGTCATATGACAGAAACGATAATAAGTAAATCAAATAGCTTTGTGGAACTCTTAGCACTGAAAATAGAAAAACTAAATGTGATACTAATAGTCATCTACAGACCTCCAAACACACCAACCGAAAAATTCTCGGAGGGTATTGATGATATCAGAAAGCTAATAAAGGCCATAAACCCTCCATGCTCCAATATAATGATCTGCGGAGACTTTAATTTCCCATTTATAAAATACAAAAAGGTGAATAGAAATAAATATATATATATATATATATATATATATATACATATATATATATATATACAGGGTGGGCCGTAAGTTTCCATACATAGGAAAATTTAAATTATGGTCTTCACGTGCGTCGGTATTTGGATCAGCAGTTTCTGGATGCTTGGATTGGTCGGCGTGGTCCTGTGGAGTGGCCTCTCAGATCCCCAGATCTCACCCCCCTTGATTTCTATCTTTGGGGGCACTTGAAGGCCATGGTGTATCAGGAAAAGATACGAGACATAAATCATCTAAAGGAACGTATCACCAACGCCATTACAAGCATAACGTCAACTGTGCTAATGCGTGTTCATCAACAGTGGGGAACACGTATTGAAATGTGTTTTCAAAACAATGGCAACCATGTAGAGCATATTATATAAATAAAAATGGTTGTCCATAAAAAAATGTTTATTTTTTCCTATGTATGGAAACTTACGGCCCACCCTGTATATATATATGTATATTATATATATATATATATATATATATATATATATATATATATACCAGGACAAGGGGCGGTACAAGAGAAGAGCAGGAGCAAGCAAAAATGTTGATGGTTCTCACAAATGAGTTTATGCTGACACAGGAGATAACAGAAAACACCCCAAAAAAAAAATAACTGGCTAGATCTGGTATTCACGAATAACACGAACTTGATTGCTGATATAAAATAACCCCAACCATTTTCTCAGACCACAACTTATTCGAGATATCAACAAATATGACGACAACATTAAAAGACAATACACATATTGAGGAAAGAAGCAAATTTGGGGCCTTTAACTTAAACTCCAAGACTATAAATTGGAAAGCAATCAGATTGCACATGGCCCAAATACAGTGGAGAACAGTTTTAGAGAATGAAACAACTGAAGAAATGCTAACAACCTTGGAAGAAAAACGCTGAAAATTTTAGAAAAATATGCTCCGAAATCACAGCCAAAAGGAAACAGGAGCTGGCTAGAGAGGCAAAAGAGAAGAATATTCCTCAAAAGAAAGAGAGTAGAGGCGAAGTTAGCCAAATGCGGAGATAATGCCAGGAAAGTAATACAAGAAAAACTGGAGGGTATCGATAGGGAAATACAAGCACTGATAAAGGGCCATACAGAGAGGGAAGAGGAAAATGCGGTAGAAGCAATAAAGGAAAATCCAAAATACTTGTATAGCTATACGAAAAGGAAAACAAAACCGCACTCCGCTATTGGGCCCTTAAGGAAGAGAAATAATGAACTAACCGACGATCAAAAAAAAATATCTGAAACATTGAGAGCCCAGTATGAATCAGTTTTTAGTACCCCAAAAAGTGACAAAGCGATACCTGACATAGATGCATTCTTTGAAGAGAAATTGCAAAGAGAGTGTACAGTATAACAGACTTTGATTTTACCTCAGAAGATGTAACGAGAGCTATAGGACAGATGAAACCACATTCAGCTGCAGGTCCGGACAATTGGAAGCATTATAGATTAAAAACTGTAAAAATGAAATAGCTACACCTTTATAGTGGATATGGAGAAGATCCCTAGACACTGGGGAAATACCGAGCATCTTGAAAAGAGCAAACATTGCCCCATTATATAAAGGAGGGGACAAATCTCAATCAAAGAACTATAGACCAGTGTCATTGACGTCCGACCTTACCAAAGTATTTGAAAGAGTAGTTAGAAAGAAACTTTATGATTTCTTGGAGACTGTAAAAATTCAACGAAAATCAGCACGGATTCCAATCAGGTAGATCATGCCTACCACAACTAATAGAACACTACAACAATCTCCTGAATGCACTGGAAGGCAATGACAACTACGATGTTATATACACGGATTTTGCTAAAGCTTTCGACAAATGTGATCAAGGTATAATAGCACATAAAATGAAATATATGAGAATAACAGCCAAAGTGGGAAAATGGATCTACAACTTCCTCAGAGAACGTCTACAGGTCGTCAAAATTGAAGGTATATCATCATCAGAATCGGAAGTACGTAGCTCAGTACCACAAGGTACAGTACTGGCCCTACTCCTGTTCATTATCATGCGAACAGACATAGACAGCGGAGTAAACAGCAACAGTATAGTAACATCCTTTGCAGACGATACAAAGATCAGAAGAAAAATCAGCAATGTAAATGAAGTGGAGGCCTTGCAGAGGGACACGAACAAACTACGGAAATGGTTAGAAGACAACAACATGACATTTAACACCGATAAATTTCAGCTCTTGAGATATGGTAGAAAAGAGGAACTTATGCTCCAGATAGACAGGAAATTCAGAGAAGCGCGAAAGCGATCGATCTGGGGGTAATAATGACCGATGATGCCAATTCGAAACACAAAAATCAGATAGCGATAAATAGAGCAAAAGAGTAGCGGGACAGGTACTAAGAAAGTTCAAAAGAAGGGACAGGACAATAATGATTTCCCTGCTAAAAACATGATTATACCAAAACGTCCCTACATAAAAAGGAAGAAACTAATAAACTAGAAGAAACTCAGAAACATTTCACAGCAAAGAGTGATGGCTGCAAAGAACTCAACTACTGGGAAAAACTACATAAACTAAATCTGTACTCCCTGGAAAGAAGAAGAGAGAGGTAAACCATAATCTACATATGGAAAATAATCGAATAACTGGTACCAAACCTCAAACTAAACCCAATTACCCCCCATCCAAACAACACTGGAAAATAGGAAAGGCAGGATGTGTAGTGTTCCCAAATTGAAGGCCCGACAAGGGACCTCCTCAACACTAAAGGAAAATAGCTTGGCTGTCAGGGGACCAAGACTTTTTAACCAGCTTCCTAAGGATCTCAGAAGCGTTACAGTGGTCAAAGTTGAGGTCTAAGAGAAGACTAGATGCCTGGCTCAGGACGGTACCAGATGAGCCGGGTGTACCTGACTATTTACGGTGGAGAGCGCAAGAAAGCAATTCGCTCCTCCAACAAGCCAGACCTAGAGACGGGGTCACCAGTTTGACCTTCGTGTGAAGAGAGGCCAACCCACGAAACAGCAATGAGGTTAACGCGGTATATATATATATATATATATATATATATATATATATATATATATATATTACAGTTATATGTGTGTGTGTGTGTGTGTGTGTGTGTGTGTATATATATATATATATGTTTGACATATACGTTAATAGGTTAAGTAATAAGTAATGGCTTCACTGTTTTTTACAAAGCATCGCTCCGCCTATACACCTATTCTGGGTACAGGCAGCTCGCAGCATCATTGCCAAGTACATAGAGAGTCAAACATTAAGTTTAATATAATATAGCGTCATACTAATAGTATTTTATGCCAGTTTAACAGAAGTATGGACGCATGAATATCGTTCTTTTTTAAAAACTAAAATAAAACAAATAATTTTTACGTAAATCCGGTCTTTAAAGTTTTACAGAATCGTTTTGTCAAGTTTTTGTCAAGAAATATATTTTAAATTTGAGGTAAAAAGTCTAGTGACTCGAAATTGGCTTTCGAAAATATTTTCTTAAAATGTACTCGCAATTTTCGTAAAGAAAAAAGTTGCACAACAAAAATTTGGAGTAAATTCTTTTTGACTTTCAAATTAAAGTTTTGTAGATTACGTAAAGGTTGTAGGAGACGGATTAAGGATTAGGGGTCTCACAGACTGAGATGCCGATTCAATGCAAGTGATGGAGTGGGGTGGGTTAGGGACACACACACACACACACACACACACCACACACACACACACACACACACACACACGCAAAATCAGTCTGTTTACGCATAAATTTCATGCTTGTGTATGTTATAATAAGACAATGGAAGAAAATAAATTAGGTTTTATTGGGCGTGCCATGCAATTACTATGAAATAAGGGCATCACAACGGACGAAGGGAAAATGCAAATTCAGAGTGCCAAAGTAAAGGATACATAAAAAAGCGCATCATAAAAAAAGGTCAAAACAACACAAAATTTTTTTACTACATTTTTCAATAGGTCACAGTGTAAGAAAAGAAATTATATACACACACACTCACACACACACACAACACACACGATACGTTTAGTCATTTTCCATTTTGTTTCTTACCAAAAAACCAAGTGTTTAACTTTATACCATTTGGATGAACATAAACAGTTATGTAATTCCAGACCCCAACATGGCCGTAGGATAATATGGGCGGGTATTGATAAAGTTCTTTATATTTTTGATAAGAGGGGCCGTAAAACGTGATACAGTGAAAATACTTTTCCATTTTAGTTATGAAATTTTATATATATATACAGGGTGTACATAAAGTCAGGATCTATTTTTGTGAAACACGTAAAATGAATGAATGATGCAAATCCACAAAGAAAAAGAAAAAAATTATTCCAAGGCCTTTCGTGTATTTAGCAATACACCTCGTCAAGGAATGAGAGGAAATACACGAAAGGCTTTGGGATATTTTTTTTTCCCTCCTGTGGGTGTGCATCATTCATTCATTCCACGTGTTTAAGTGGGAAATTCATCATATATATATATATATATATATATAAGAAATATGATCAATTAATTTTGTAGCATTATTTCTTGAAAACCATATATATAACAACGCACATATTTTGCAAGATCTATCAGTGACCTCTCTTAGTGTCATAGTTTGGAGTGACAGGTTGATTGGCCCTGTCTACTTTGATGGTAGGGCAACAGGTTCGTCTTTCCTAAAAATGTTACAGGACACTGTGTACCCTAAAATTCATGATTTAGACAATTTATGCTTCATGCACGATGGCGTTTTTAAATTAACACCTTCCCGCCAGGCAGTAATAATATAATTACTCAGGAGTGCCAGAAAACTGGCACAGTGCCCAGGCCAACTAATGCTGTCCAATGTTCTAACTATTGTATTATTATTACCAGCATCATCGGGAGTCGAATCCCTGACCTCAGTGTCTTCGCTTATGGAGAAGTGGTGTTGTTGCCCACTGAGATACAGACGCTGCATATGGCGAAACAATGCAGGCATTGATTGGATGAACATTTTTCAAATCGTTCGTCAGTAAGATGGGTGGGGGGGGTCTGTGTATTAACCTCCAGACTAGCACGATCTAACGTCCGCCACGCCTTTTTTTTTTATGGGGTGCGGCGGGGACTTCGATATACATGGACTCGACACGCGATTTTAGGGTGGGCCATAGGAGGCCTAGGGTTCAAAGTCGAAAGATTGCAAATAAGTTAAAAAATGTGTTATAATGGACTCCTACCATGTTTTTAACCATGAGCAAAAAACAACATTCTAGCCACTCAACACTGCTTAAGCGGGGGCGGGTATCGAAGTTCCCGGACACACCTATGTCAATATTATTATTTTAAACTATATTGCAAAAACGGAACATTTTAACAAAAAAAATTTAAGATCACTAATTTTAATAAAAAATGCAACTTACATTTGTAATTACATTTTATCAGATTGCAATTTAACAATCTTTTTAACGCTTGGTGATTGTTTATCATCCTTAGTAGCCGGCTTTCTTTTCCGTTCTGTATGAATTTGGCTGTTCACTTCACTAACATAATTTTTTGCACCAATATTAAATATTGTTTGGGAAACTTTTTCAACATACTTTTTGAAGTTATGACCATTGTCACATTTAATATTACATAATGTTTCTGTGTTTTCATTTTCTGCCATCTTTTCAACAAAATTTTTAACAAAAACTGCTCTGGGATTTTCGAATACTAAGATTTGTGATCTCAAAGAATTATCTTTGAAGATGAGCAGATAAAGCTCATAGGCATGAACTGCTGTTACAAACACTATGTCAGAAGGATTACATAAACCACCACGGTTTATTGCATTCAAGAAACTTTCTTTTTTTTTAGTTGTATCACTTTTACTCACTCCTTCTGTTGGAATCTCGATATTTACTGTAGGAATTGTGTCATCTTCGACAAGAAGTTGACAGCAAGAAGAACATTTTAGTGTCTTTTTGATTGATCTGGCAATGTACCCAGAAATATAAAATAGAATTGCATTGTCGTCAGGTGAAACACTTTCTAATTCAATTTGAAACTCAATGCTTTCAAGAAGTACCATAGCATCAGTACCTATTTGCTGTTCCTTAGCGCAATTGCTCCCTTCAAACACATCTTTTATTTCTGACATACTGAGTGAAGTTGGAGAATTTTATTAAACTTTTGAGTCTTATTGTTTTTTCCGCCTCAAGGAATTGTCTTACACTGGCATAATAATTAGCACCATTTAGTTGTCGGTACCAACCAAAACGTCTTTCAATGCAATCTGAATATACATATAAATACACAATACAATATAAACACACACACATACACATACATACACACACACACCACACACACACACACACACACACATGTTAAGCATATATCGATATGTTTATGTACCATAATTAGACATGTTTCACCCATTTTTGCAAAGTATTCACATTTTGGGCCAAACGAGGCTAGGCCTCCTCTGGTCCGCCACTCTGAGCCAAAGTGTCTGCGTGCGCAGTCCATGAATATCGAAGTCCCCGGGTGCGGTAAAGAACAGACGCTATGTACAGAAACCGGCAAACATTAGAGAAATCGAAGAAAAAGTAACGGCGGTTACGCGAGGAATCGGCCATAACTCGTACCATTAAAACTTTTTCTTCCCAAAAAAGAGTTTCAGAATAAAAATGGTGCACAAATTTTATTCACTTTGCGTTGAAATTAGGTGAAATTAGGTGTTGTTTGTGCATCAAAATGAGCTGTGCACCAAATTTTTGTCTTTCTCAGTTTGTGAAAAAGGACCATCAAAGTCTGTTCACTTAAGTATGAAATATTACACTGGTATGCATATGAAATTTTTTTGTCTGCTGTGAGGGTTTTTTCAACTCATATTATATAATTCGACGATGCTGAATTCGAAAATGACATTGGTTTTCCTCAATCAGGTCAGGTTTTTTCTCTATTGGCCATTTATTATAAGTCCAATTTTATCCCCAAATTTATTGATTTTTTTAGCTTAAACACTGTAGATACGAGTAATATTATAAGAACACTCGTGAAAATGAAAACATTGTGTGAATAAATACTTTTATTCATACAATGAATATGGAAAAAAGTTTATTGAGGAAGGAATGAAGTTTTTTTGGCTTTCCGTCTGTGTTTTTCTTCGGGCACGTCTCCCTTCAAACACCAGCAATAGTCCGCCAGCATATTGATATCCCAGTTTCCCTGGTACCTCTCTTCCATTATTTTGATATCTTGGTGAAATCGTTCACCCTGTTCCTCACTATAATCCCCGCAATTTTCAGGAAAATAGTCCAAGTGGGACCACAAAAAGTGCATTTTTATGGACATTGCGCGACCCATGAGCTTTGAAAGCTTCCATCAAGTTTTCGACAACGGACTCGTATTCTGGACTTCTACGCTTGCCAAGAAAATCAGTGACAACTGATTTGAATGCCTGCCAGGCATTCTTCTCAGTTGGAGTCATTGCGTTTTCGAACTGAGTATCCTTGATCAAAGTTCGAATTTGAGGACCATCAAAAACCCCAGCATTTAGTTTAGCATCAGATATATGAGGAAATTTACTCTCGAGATATCGGAATGCTGAACCCTCCTTATTCATTGATTTGATGAAATTTTTCATCAAGCCCAGCTTAATATGAAGTGGTGGGATAACTTGAGCTGATTGAGAAAAACTGATTGCAGATTCGAAATCAGCAGGAAAAACTCTATAAGAATCACTTACAAAACCCTTGACAGCAAAATTGATGCATACCAGTGTTATATATACTTGGTAAACCCGGTAAAAGTTCCGGTTTCGGTCTCGGTCTCTCTTGACACGAAGGTCAAGCTAGTTAGTCAGCCTGGCTTGATGGAGAAGCGAGTTGCTTTCTTGCGATCTCTATCGCATATAGCCAGGCACACTCGGCTCATTTGGTACCGTCCTCAACCAGGCATCTAGTCTTCTTTTGAAGTTTTCAACTTTCACCCCTGTGACGTTCCTGAGGTCCTTTGGAATCTGGTTAAAAAGTCTTGGCCCCCAAACAACGAAGCTATTTTCATTCAGTATTGAGGGTGTCCCTTGTCGGGCCTTTAGTTTGGGAACACTATATATTCCACCTTTCCTGTTTTCCAGTGTTGTTTGGATGTTAATTAGCTTTAGTTTGAGGTTAGATACCAGTTTTTCGATCACTTTTCATATGTAAATTATGATGTATCTCTCTCTTCTTCCCAGTGAGTACAGACTTAATTTACGTAGTCTTTCCCAGTAGTTGAGTTCTTTGCAGCCATCAATCTTGGCTGTGAAATTCCCCATAACATCTACTTTATTAATTTCTTCTTTTTTATATGGGGACGTCAAGCCTGAGCAGTATTCACGTTTTGGTATGATCGGTGTTTTCAACAGGGGAATCATTACCTTCTCGTCCCTTCTTTTGAAGGTTCTCAGTAGTTGTCCCGTAACAGTTTTTGCTTTATTTATCGTTATCTGATTGTGTGTTTCAAAATTTGCATCATTGGTCATTATTACCCCTAAATCTTTTGTTTTCGTACTTCTCTGAATTTCCTGTCTATCTGGGGCATAGTATGCTCTCTATTTAAGTTCTTCATTTCTTCCATATCTCAAGAGCTGAAATTTGTCGCTGTTAAAATTCATGTTATTGTCTTCCGACCATTTGTATATTCTGTTCGTGTCTCTCTGTAGGGCCTCCACCTCTTCTGCATTGCCGATTTTTCTGCTGGTCTTTGTATCGTCAGCAAAGGATGTTATTATACTGTTGTCATCTACTTCATTGTTTATGTCTGTCAGCATAAAAATGAATAGGATTAGGACGAATAATGTTCCTTCTGGAACTGAGCTGCGTATTTCCGATTCTGATGATGATATACCTTGGATTTTTACGTCTTGCTGCCGTTCCCTGAGGAAGTTGTAGATTCATTTGCCCACTTTGCCTGTTATTCCCATGTGTTTCATTTTATGTGCTATTATGTCATGATCACACTTATTGAATGTTTTAGCAAAATCCGTGTATATTACACAGGCCCGTAGCCAAGGGGGGGCCATGGGGGTCAAAGCCCCGCCTGGAAAATAATATGCCCCCCTGGGAAAACCAACGGCAACGGTGTTCCATGCTACAAAAACGCCAAAGCCAACTTGTTTTACTTGCCTTTGAAAATAAGAGAACGAAGCAAATAGACATGTTTGAATTCCTAAAGAATTTCGCTAAAAAAACTCGCCGCATACAGTTATTCTAAAATTTAAAAAACTTACAAAGACTTTTATTTACACTAAATTTAGACTAAATATTGTATTCTATAACCCAATATGCCTATCTATTTGTATCGGTTTGATCATTTTTTTTATTTAGCCTACGGTGTTTTACTTGTTATAGTTTTGAATGTAATTTTCTGCAGTATATTTCGATATTCACAAAAAATGACATTAAATTTTTTCATTGTCCCCCCTGTCAATTTCTCCGCCCCTCCTACTGATTTGGTCTGGCTACGGCCCTGATATTACATCGTAGTTATCATTGCTTTCAAGTGCGTCTGTGATATTGTTATATTGCTCTATTAGTCGTGATAGGCACTTTCTTTCTGTTCGGAATCCGTGCTGGTTCTCATTGAATTTTTCCTGTGTCTCCAAAATGTCACATATTTTCTCCCTGACTATTCTTTCAAATATTTTGGCGAGATGTGATGTCAGTGACACCGGTCTATAATTCTTTGGGATCTTAGCTATATCCAATTTCGTTCTTACATTTTTTAATCAACAAGGCATTCCATTTGTCCTGGCCTGGAGCTGAATGTGATTTCATTTGTCCTATAGCTTTCGTTGTATCTTCTTCTGTTCCTAATACATTCTCCATTTAATTCCTCTTCAAAAAAGGTATTTCTGTCAGGTACTGCTATGCCTCTACTTGGGGTACTAAAAGCTGACTCATACTGAGCCCTCAATATTTCAGATATTTCTTTCAGATCATCGGTTTGCTCATTATTTTCTTTCCTCCGCTTTTTTTTTTCTTGAAAGTTATAGAAGTATTTTGTGTTATCTTTTATTGTTTTCACCGCATCTTCCTCTTCTTTCTCTGAATATCCCTTAATTAGAGCTTGTCTATACTTTCCAAATTTACCTGTATCACGTTTTTGGTGTTGCCTTGTTTGCAATTAATTACCTTTGTGGTTTTTCTCCTTCTCTTGCAGAATAGTGGTCACTTTTGCCTCTCTCGAAATAGTTCCTCTTTCCTTTTTGGCTCTACTTTCGGAACATATTTTTCCAAGAGTTCCAGCGGTTTTTAGGTTATTAGCATTTCTTTGGTTGTTTTATCCTCTAAGACTATTTTCCACTTTATTTGTCATATTGGATCTGATTTCTTCCCAGTTTATAGTCTTTAGAGTTTAAATAAAACATTTCAAATTTGATTCTTTCTTCTGTATGAGTATTTTCTTTTAGTGTTCTCGCCATATCAGTGAATACCTCGATAATGTTGTGGTCTGAGATATTTGTGGTGTTATTTTTATATCATCGATTAAGTTGTGTGTTATTCGTGAATACCAGATCCAGGCAGTTATTTTTTTCTGGTGTTCTCTGTTTCCGGTTACCTGTTCTGGTAGCTTCTTGCTTGGTAACGGATCGGTTCGGAGGTTCTCAGCTGTGTCGAATGTATGTGCTGAATGAGGCTTAGTAGCCTTATTGTGTCTGCGATGTCGAGAAAATTTGCTCCTTGGTTTGTATTTATAGGTTTTCTTGCCGTTTTCCCTATTGTCTTTGGAGTTTGTTGGAAGGTGATGATTGTAGTAGCTAGCATTTGTTACCATATTTGCAGACCCCGCTTGCATAGTACTTGCAAATGGTGGGATGATAAAATCTGCAGCTATCGCCATATTTACAGTGACCATTATTATAATAAAAATTGCACATGATGGTGTGCTGATATATACACTGTTCTTCCATATAGCTACAAAAGCCCTTTGCGTAGTATATGCATACAGTTCTTTCCACATTATCACTCGGGCCTTTTTTTTGTGTTTGTTTCACTCCTTTTTCGGAGATACCTTCGGTATGTTATCGTGATTTCTAACTTGTTTTCGCTATTTACTCTACTCACTCTGGTGTTCTTCAATTGATCTATGTGTGTTTCTTTTAGCGTTTTGTTACAATAATTTTTTTGTCCTCTTTGTGCGTCGGTATTCCGACATGTGATATGTTTGTATCCGCTTTATTTTTCTTCGTCTCCTTTCCTGTTTCTTTCTATTCATCATTTATATTCTCTTGTTCCGATGCTTCCTCAGTATCTCTTTCTGTTTATAAACCGTAAACGAATTTATTTCCGTTATACATCTTTCACAGAAATATTTTTCTTATTTAGTTGTTTGGCATTTGTTATAAGAGTGATTGTTTTCGTCTTCCCAGTTCAGTTAAAATCAAAGGGAAATTGGCAAAGATTACATCTAATTGCCCTCGATTCATTGGTTGCAATGTTGCAAACCTTGCAAAGCTGTAGAAATTGCCTACTCATTTCCGTGCTATTTATAAACAATGTTATATAAAGATTGGTGAGCCAAAAATTTACTCAAGAAAGAGAGGGTGAGATGCGAACGTTTTGATTATAGAGGTGAGGGTGAGGATGAGTGGTCTCCGTTACTCCGGAGGATGGGGGAGTCACGCGTTTGTATGTCCATTAATTGGTACTCGTGAGAGCGGCCGCGAGGGATATCGGGGGATGGCTTCAGGAATTTTGGGGAAAAATAGTCTTATTTCAGTCGTATGGATGGGCACCTACATTTTTTTTTCAGATGGAATTAATCAAGTAAGAATAATTTGCTTTGGTTTACTTTTTATGGTATATGTCGTACTTTCACAACTTAAGAAAATCACTTTGCGTACACTAGTATATTCACACAGGTACTGGCACTTATCAAATGATAGTTTACTGCTAGATTTTCAATACTCATTAGGTTTTATACGGACTTCGATCGGAACATGTATTGCCGCTACACAGCGCAGAAGACTATACCACACACACACACACACACACATACACACACACCACACCACACACACAGTATATTAATGTGTATATATATATATAATAATCATTAAAAATAAATTGAACGTATTTGTCATTGTATATAATTACGTAAACCGTAATTATTTACCTAAAAAGAACTCTTCTCATCAAATGACTTCATAAAACTACATTAAAAAAAGACGAAAAATAAACCTTAATTTTCATAAAGTGGGTCAAAATTATAGAGGGACGCCAAAAAAAGTTATATCTGACTCATTTTTAGCTTCCAGTTATAATATATTCCGCAGGGGGGGGGAACACCACCTTTCCCCCCTAACATTTCCCCTCCCCCTCCCCACAAAAAAATCTGTCTTTGTCTTCTTGTGCATTTTTTTTTAATTCTAACGATTTTTTTTGTTTTTGGTTCCAAAATCCGGAATCATATCTCAAAATGGCCTTCCAAGAGAGGAACGTATATACAGGTGTACAGTGTACAGATGTGCAGGTGTATAGATATACAAGTGTACAGGTCTACAGATTTGCAGGTGTACAGATATACAGGTGTACAAGTCTACAGATGTGCAGGTGTACAGACATACAGGTGTTCAAGGTATTTACTGTAATTTATGTATATGTTCATCCACCTAATAGAGAGAGAGAAAGAGAGAAAGAGAGAGAGTATGTCTCTCAACCCCTATAAATACCTAAACCGATCTCTTTCCTAACCTCATAAAAACCTCTTCTTAAACCTCAATGAAAACTTGGACTAACCATAAATATTCTAATTGAGAAAATGTGAGCCAATTTGCTGGCATAAAATCGAGAACATTTTTTCTAATAACAACCATTTGGTCATAAATATGACGCTCTTTCATCATATTAAATGAGGTGTGTATATTTCTCTATCTATCTATCTATCTATCTTTTATCTATCAACATATGTACCTACGTATTTTCATTCTTTTTCTTCCTTATTCATTTTCTTTCATTCTTTCTTTATCTATTTTTCAATGTCTATCTATCTATCTATTTTCATTCTTTTTTCACTCTTTATTTACCCATCTTTCGATGTCTATCTACTTATCTATCGATCTATATCTCTCTCTCCATTGGTCAGTATGCCCGCCTTTCTCTCAATCCATCCGTCTATTAATATC
>JAJOZX010001370.1:17500-145000 GCA_023014485.1 Bathynomus jamesi | reverse complement strand
AAATGAGTACGGTGTGCATTGAAATTGGAAGGTGTATGGAAGAGCAGTTGAGGTAACTTTTAAAATAATATTAATAATAATTCGACAAAGTGCTTCCACAAACAATATAATAGAGCAATTCTCGTTGCCTGCAATTAAACAAGCATCAAACATCACTAAACTGTGAAGTGAAGTAATTCTATACAATGAGACCTTGAAGAATATCTATCAGTGATAGAATATAGCATTCATCATTGTCTACTGATAACATCTTGTCTATTAAGTACATATTCTGATTCAACTCAGAATGGTCCCCTGAGAAACGTTTATGTTACGCACAGACCGTGCATCGAACAAGGAACTCCTCTGGGGAAAATAAATACACTATAGTTTGAATAAGTAATGGTAAGTGACAAATACTATAGTGTTTCTTTCTTATGATATTAGCTCAACGTGGGCAACGGGTCACTCGCAAAGAGCCCCCCAAAATATAACTTTCCTCACCAGCTATCTGTCAAGCAGAAATTCTTGTTTCAGATTTTTTTTATGCAAGAAGGAATGGCCAAGGGTGAATGCCGCAAAAGCGTTCCCCCCCCCCACCCCCACCCGTAGAAGAAAAAGATAGCCAAAATCATGGTCCAGGGTTTTTGAGATGCCTGGAATACCCTGCGTTTGAAAGATTGGAGGTGATAGACAGCGGGAAATATGGATTGAGGAATATATATATTATATATATATATATATATATATATATATATATATATATATATATATTACAGGAATTTGTGTGACTGGGGATTTCATGAAATCCCTAAAATAATCCCTAAAAAGGTTAAGTCGTGATATTTTCGTTAAAACTAACGAAAATATCACGACTTAACCTAACATGAAATCCTTGAACATTTTAGAGATTTCATGAAATTCATAGTTACACAGAGTCCCTGTAACATATATATATATAATATACACTATATATATATATATATATATATATATATTAATATATATATCAGTGGCGTGCATTTAGGGCATGCAGGTCATGCACTGCATGACCATTGATTTTTCGTAAATACAAAAATAAATTTTAAAAAGTAATTTATCTAACAACATTTAAAAGCAATAAAAAATTACTTAAAAATTGAATTAATTTGTTTGAGAGAACTAAAGGAAAATATTTTTTTCTTAAGCCATAAAAAAACATCGTTTTTCTTGCATCCCAGATGCAACAAACGAATTGCATTAGTGCGGCCATTGAAAAATCCTCCGCGAGTCAGTAGTGACTCAAATTCTTTTTCGTTAAATATCGTCGACTCACATGCAATTCCGAAAATGCATCCCGCATGTGCGCGTTCTGTGTTTTAACTTTTAGTGCCACTTAATTTATTCATTTCTTAAATATCTTTCAAAATATCAGCCCTAATGGGTGAAATGTGTGTTATAGAAGAACTTTTGAAGAATGGTTTTTCAAAAGAGACTTTGAAGCGAGACAATTAATTACAAATCATGGAAGGCCTATGCCGAAATTACCTAATTTACGGAGTTCCAACAAGAAATGTGTGAGGCATTTTCAAACTAATTTATACGAAAGAAAAAACTGGTTAACAGGATGTGCTGAGTTAAATAAGTTATTTTGCTGGCCATGCTTGTTATTTAATTTAGAAAAAACTGTTTGGAATGAGAAGGGATACGATGATTTAAATAATCTACATATGGCTATGCTAAAACATGAACGTTCTCAAAGACACATAAAATCTCTGATCGATCTTAAAACATTCGGAAATGTTCGCATAGACTTACAATTAGATATTCATAAAAGACAAAGCATACAGCAGCATAATGAAAAGGTTAAACAAAACAAAGCTATTATGCGAAGATTGATTGATGCAGTTATTTTTTTAGGTCGACAAGAGTTATCATTTCGTGGTCATTTTGAATCTGATGCATCCAATAATCGCGGGAATTATAAAGAACTTTTATATTTATTCAGTAAGTATGATGAAAAATTGGCAAACCATCTAGATACAGCTTCTATTTTCTCGGGTCTCTCAAACAGAATACAAAATGACTTGATCGATGCGGTTCAAAAGGCAATGTTGAATGAAATAGAAAATGAACTTAATCAGGCAAAATTTGTTGCTATTCTTCTAGATGAAACGTCCGATGTATCAAACTATTCACAACTTTCAACTGTTTTGCGATATGTTACAAAAGATTGTGTTGCTAAAGAACGATTTATCGGGTTTAACGATGTGAGTGCAGACCGTTCAGCAAATGCTTTATCTGAACACGTATTTAAATGCATTGAAACTTGGAAGTGTGAAAATAAATTAGTTGCACAAACCTACGATGGTGCTGCTACAATGGCAGGACAATTAAATGGGTTGCAGTCAAAGGTAAGGCAGAAATATGAATCTGCAATCTTTATTCATTGTTGTGCCCATGTGCTAAATTTAGTTCTTTCACAAGCATGCTCTGCTATGAAAGAATGCAAAATATTTTTTTCTACAATAAATGGACTGGGTACGTTTTTTACTAAATCACCCAAAAGAACCAATGCGTTGGATAATATTGTTAAAAAAAGATTTCCCAAAGCTGCAGCAACTAGGTGGAATTACTCCTCGCGTCTAGTTAATACCGCAAAAGAAAATCTAGATTTCTTAAACAGCCTTTTTGAAAACATCATTGAGAATCCTGAATCATGGGATGAAGTCACTATAAATTCTGCAATTGGATTCCGACACAATTTAAAAGATCCTGATTTCCTGTTTTTATTAGAAGTATTTAGTGATATATTTTCCTTCACTGATGTTTTATTTAACATCCTTCAGACCAAAATCTTGACATTGTGTATTGCAAAGAGCATATAGATAAAACTAGAACAATGCTCGAAAATAAACTGGACGACTTTTTCATGTTTTATGAAACTTTGGAGGAAAAATATGGCATAGATGCAGCAAACCAAACTAAGAGATGCAGGAATAAATCTGACCAATCTGTTGACCCACAACAGCATTACAGAATCCTCTATAACAAAATTATTGGCACAATAGTTGACCAATTAAAAGTAAGATATTCATCATTAGAAGAGCTTAAATTCCTGGAGCTTCTCAATTTTAGCAAAGCTGAAGAATATTGCAAAAAATTTCCAGTGGATGCTTTAAATTCGTTAAAGGCCACTTATGGTGATTTTTTTGATATAATTCGTCTTCAGAGTGAACTATGTGTTTTGTATTCAATGGAGGACTTTATAAAGCAAAGTGTATGCAATTTAATGCATTATATTTATACCAAGGATCTTATTGATGCTATGCCAGAACTCTTCAAGCTTTGCAATTTGGTTTTGACAATTCCTTCTACGACTGCCTCTGTAGAGCGATCCTTTTCTGCATTGAAGAGAATTAAAACTTACCAAAGAAATACAACAGGAGAGCAAAGGATTTCAGGGTTAGCCCTTATGTCTATTGAAAAAGATTTGCTCCAACATTTAATTAAATCAGAAGATTTCTATGAAAAGATAAACATATTTGTCCTGAAGGATCGAAGAATTGAATTAATTTATAAATGAGGTAAGTAAATTATAATTCTTATTTTTTATAGGTCTTTTTTTAATTTAGATGTACTTATCAGTGATCCCATTACTGCTCATGCACTTCATCGAAACATGTTCTTGATAACCCATCGTCTGTGGTTGATGCAAATGCATCACAGAGATATTTTGACACCATTCTTTTCCATGAAAATGTATCATTAGTTAAAATTCGTTTGGCTTATGGGGCTCTGGCCCGGACCCCGCTGGGGGAGCTTACAGCGCTCCCCCAGACCCCCTAGCTGCATGCTCAGTGCTCGCTTCGCTCGCACTTTGTGTTATCATTTTTGTAGCTGAGCCCCCTCTTGGAAAAATTCCTGCGGACGCCCCTGTGAGTAACTATTGCATGCCCAACCTCGAAGGTCACCGCACGCCACTGATATATATATATACACATTCAACTGCAAAGAACACGCAGTATAAATAACGTAAAGAACGACGCTTGTATAGGAGATATTCCGCGCAAGACGAGAGAGAGAGAACGAAACAAATAAAAAAATGAGGTAACCACCCGGGAATCGAACCCGGGATCTTCCAATTGCCGGTCAGATGCGATACCATTACACCATGGGCCTCACTCTTCCAAATGCCGTAATTCTTCTACATACTCGCAGAAACCAATGCCCCAAGGGGGCACCTCCCGCATGCCGTAACATTATATACATTCAACTGCAAAGAACATGCGGAAGGTGCCCCCTTGGGGCATTGGTTTCTGCGAGTATGTAGAAGAATTACGGCATTTGGAAGAGTGAGGCCCATGGTGTAATGGTATCGCATCTGACCGGCAATCGGAAGATCCCGGGTTCGATTCCCGGGTGGTTACCTCATTTTTTCATTTGTTTCGTTCTCTCTCTCTCGTCTTGCGCGGAATATCTCCTATACAAGCGTCGTTCTTTACGATATATATATATATATATATATAGGGTGAACCAAATGTAGGTGGACAGTAAATTATAACGTTTATTTTGAGAATACATATTTAATTTTTTTGTATACTATAATACAAAATAAATTTTAAATAAATTTAGTTATAATATTTAATATAATAAAACACAAACACCATAGTTATAATGAACACCATAGTTATAATATAATATAACACAAACCGTATTCAACCTACTGTCCACCTACTTTTGGTTCACCGTGTATATATATATATATATATATTATATAAATAATAGGTTGTCCTCGAAAAATGTCGCTGTTTTTATTTGCCCGTTATATTTTAATAGATATCTATTTATTATTGGGGGTATCTACTTCAGAAAGGTAACATATTGGCGTTTTTATTCCGCATATACCTATATGCATAACCTATACATTTCTAATGGATGAACCCTCAAACAGTGATGTCGCGTTTGCAGCTGATACAGAAAATCAAGATCGTTGAGTGGTTTCATATGACAAATTCTGTGACGTAGGGGCAGAAGAACTTTTGCAGAGAATATGGATGCAGAGATCCACCCGATAGAAAACAATATCACGAACTGATAACAAATTTCAAACAAAAAGAAATGTGTACAATCAATATATGGATAATAATGGTAGGCAACGATCCACAAGAACTGTGCAACACGTCAATATGGCTCATGAAATCATTGCGCGCAGTCCACAGTCAATTCAACATTTGTCAGCAGAAGCAGGTACTTCAAGAACATCTGTGCATCATATACTTCGCACCAAATTAAATCTTTTTTCCTACAAAATTCATTCACAAGCTTCACTGACTAATGTTCATAAACAAAAATGAATGGAATTCATAACATGGATGTTAGCAAAGCAAGGAAAATAGCGAGTTTATGAAACACATCCACTTCACTGACGAATGTTATGTACATCTGTTTAGGGAGATTGGTAAGCAAAACTTTCGTTACTGGGGAAGTCATGCTGACGCTCCAGTAGAACCACGTAGTGTTGCTAAACTCAACATTTGTGTCACTGTTGAGTGGTATGGTGTAGTAGGTCCTTACTTCTTTGAGAATGGAACTGGAAAAGCAGTAACGGTAACGCCAAATTCATATCGTCAGATGCTACAAGGTTTCTACTTAACACAACTAATTAGTTTGTCCCGTAAAAGAAATAACCGCATTACCCAAGATTCACAGTGGTTTCAGCAGAATTGAGCACCTCCACACACTACTTGTGAAACTCGCAAACTTTTTGAGGAAGTATTTTTCCAGACGACTAATCTTCTTTCATGAGCCAGTGGAATGGCCCTCATACTCACCTGACCTCCCACTCCTTGACTTTTTTGTGGTTACATAAAAGACAGAACCGATTCTACCAAGCTTAAGACACTTGCAGACCTAAAGACCAAAGTCTATGAAATAATCAGCATCACCCCAGCTGAACTATTTCCAAAAATTATGTGAAGCATTTGCGTAAGATTGAACACTGTGTTAGAAAGAATGGCGATTACGCTTTACATGTTGTTTAATTAAGGCTTATAAACTCCTATGTCTTATGTACCTCTTGTATTTATTTTTGTGTCTAGATTTTTTTTTTTAGCTTAACACACTTACTTAGAAATTGGGAAATTTTTGGTTCACACACACACACACACACACACACACACACACACACACAAACATATATATATATATATACATTTTAACTGCAAACACGCAGTATAATTAACGTAAAGAACGACGCTTGTATAGGAGAATATTCCGCGCAAGATGAGGAGGGAGAACGAAACAAATGAAAAAATGAGGTAACCACCCGGTTGAAATGCTTTTCTTCAAGGAAACTGTCAGCAATAGAAAGTACTGTGTATATATTTTTAGCGATACACTGATACTTGTATAGCGTACCTATCCAAGGTTTATCAGGGTCCACAACTCACTCGTTGGATTCCCTATATAACCTAAACAAAACTATACCCTTTCATAAAATTTCTGAAAGGGTATTTCCACCTCTCACAATTTTCATAATTAAAAAAAAATTTTCAATGTTCGTTTCAAAATTGGAGAAGTTTTGAAATCGAAAAACGACAGGCTTTTTGGTGGTTTTTGACGTATTGAAAAATATCCCTCGCATTTTTTCGTACCTATAAACAGGGTGTTCGAGAAGTTCCTATCTATTTTGCAGAATTAATGGTATTGTGAATAGGTAGGAATTTCTCGCTCACCCTGTAGAAGAGACAGTACTTAATAATTTTTGTTTAAAGAAAATTCAATCGTACACTTATCTAAATTCTTTAAAAGTTCATTTCGCACCCAATTACTCTTGAATTATTGTGAAAAGTGTATTTTTCAAATCTTACATTGGGGGGGGGGGGGGGGCGAGTGTAACTCATGATTCTACCTAAAAACGTAAAATTACTCGCAAAAAGTTCTCTTATCTCCGAAAATTACAGAAACTGCCTTAAAGACCGGATAGAAAAGGCGTTTTAGTTTCTATGCAACCTAAACAGGTTTTGGGTATTCCAAAAATTCTCTCATTCTACTTAAGAATGACAAGACCTTTAACAGATGTTATACATGGAACAAAACAGCATACGAGATATGGCCAAAAGTTCTTGAACACGTTCTGCTGCATGGCTTTCTACAGGGTGGGCCGTAAGTTTCCATACATAGGAAAAATTAAACGTTTGTTTTTATGTTTCAGATACCCTAAGAATATGCGTTTGACGAAAGAGCAACGAATTGAAATCATACTGATGGCTGGGTCGGGAAGCAGTCGCATGGTTGCAATGAACTTTAACAGACAACATGGAACGAACATCACACACGACACTGTGGCAAAACTTATTAACAAGTTTCAGAAAACTGGAAATGTTGCAGATCAACCGCGAAGTGGTCCAAGACGTACAGCCACCGATGAAGACACAACAGCTACGATACTTACAGCGCTTACACGGAGTCCCAGAAAAAGTACACGACGGTTGTCTGCAGAAAGTGGTGTCAGCAGATCGAGTATCAGGCGCATTTTGAAAGCAAACAAATGGCATCCATACAAATTGCATATGGCACAGCATTTGAGTGAAGACGACCCGGATAGACGGATGGAATTCTGTGAATGGGCATTAACCAAAGTGAACGAGGATGCAAACTTTTCAACTAAGATCTTGTTACTGATGAAGCAAATTTTTACGTCAATGGAGAGGTTAATCGGCAAAACATACGTTACTGGAGTAATGCTAACCCTAACTGGCTGACTGAGTCCGACGAAGATGCAAGGTGCCGGTAAAGTGATGGTGTGGGCCGGGATATGGGGTGACAGAATTATTGGACCAATTTTTGTCAGTGGAAATCTTAATGCCGAAAGGTATCTTAACATGTTGCAAGAAGAGATTTTCCTATCCCTGCTAAATGAGGAAGGTAACTTCCCAGTTTACTTCCAGAAAGATGGAGCTCCACCTCATTATGGTCTTCACGTGCGTCGGTATTTGGATCAGCAGCAGTTTCCGGATGCTTGGATTGGTCGGCGTGGTCCTGTGGAGTGGCCTCCCAGATCCCCAGATCTCACCCCCCTTGATTTCTATCTTTGGGGGCACTTGAAGGCCATGGTGTATCAGGAAAAGATACGAGACATAAATCATCTAAAGGAACGTATCACCAACGCCATTACAAGCATAACGTCAACTGTGCTAATGCGTGTTCATCAACAGTGGGGAACACGTATTGAAATGTGTTTTCAAAACAATGGCAACCATGTAGAGCATATTATATAAATAAAAATGGTTGTCCATAACAAAATGTTTATTTTTCCTATGTATGGAAACTTACGGCCCACCCTGTATATAAAGAAGGTTATCCGTTTCAATTAAAAATTACATATAGACAACATGAAACCACTCGGACTTGTCGAGATTATTCGAGTCAGATAAATGGTCTGTAGCTATATTTTAGAAGGGATTTTTTAAAATGTTAATTTCGAGTCAACAAATTATCATCACACGCGTTTTTCAGCGTTTCTTCATCTATTAAAACCGTATTTGTACTCCCATTTTGGTACACTGTGAAATACAGACCATCGTTTCTCTAAATTTGATTGTTCCATTTGAATCGAATTTTAAACGATTTTGAATCAATTTTATTTTTATTTTTTATTTTTATGTTTAAATTAGTTAGAAATCTGTCCAGAAAGGAAAGATGGTCCAACGGCTTCATTGATGGACCATCGTTTTACAAAGGAATTGCTCCATAATCGGTTCATGCAGCAAATGGAGCAATAAATTTTTTAGAAACGGTGTTCTTGTATGGAACAACTTTTCTTTGTAGACCAATTTCGAATCAATTAGATCGACATTACAAAATAAAACATTCAAAATCGTTCCATATTCGGTCAAATGAACAATTACTTTTTTTTAGAAAAGGTGATCTGTATATATGGAACAACTTTACTTTAACAGTGTATAGCCATCAGCAATTGCATCTCCTTTGATCCGATGCGAGTTTTGGTAGAAGTCCTCGTCCTTAATTGGAGCACACTTAATAATCGTGGGAGGAATAGAAATCAAAGAAGGCGGAGCCACGTCAGGCAGTCAGGCGAGTATACGTTAACCGCATGCTTGGACCATACAAAGCCGGCTTTGGGTCTACATAGAGGGAGCTGTGTGAGCGAAAACGAAGTGTCGCCATACCGTAAGATACAAAAATTACTTTATCCGTTATAAACTTTCGTGGGTCTACGGAAGAAGCGGATGGTTCACTTCTGAATGATCGTTGAGGTGTCGAGAGACCTTCCAGTCTGAATTTTAATGATGCAAAGTTGACCTTCACTTAAAGTGATGCCGTTATTATTGAAAGCAACAAACCTGTTGTTGTTCTTGAGATAGTTATGTCATCGGGACTATTATTTAGATAACCACAGAATGTTGTAAGATAACAGCGCAAGTAAAAATCTCAGCATCTGTCAGTCCCGGTAACTTGATAAATACCGGTTACAAATTAGTGATCTTTTTTATTCTGAAGCGCCAATAATAATAATAATGATAATAATAATAATAATAATAATAATAATAATTATTATTATTATTATTATTATTATTATTATTATTACTAAAAATTCTAAAGTCGAATAAATTTGGCTCGCGAGTGAAGAGTTTAACCCTTTAACGTCGAACGTTTTTTTAGGGTTAAGTCTAAATGCGTGTATTTGAAACGGTACGTATTCGACCCAGTTGGCGTTAGAGGGTTAAGTAGAGAGTAATTTTATTTTTCATTTATGGCACTATTTCGTCTGTTAAAATAGTCCCCAAATTTTCTAAATTTTGGGTTTCGAATTATTCAATCAACTTTTTCTAAATAAATGTACAGTATATATATATATATATATATATATATATAATATATATATATATATATATATATCATGAAATCGACCTGGTTATACAACTACAGTGTATACTCGTATATATAGTTGTTAACTTTTTGACAACTAATCCACCCTAGTTGGATAATTCCACCAGTCATCATGTTTATAATTTTTCTTGTTAACAAACTTAATTAAATGGTTGTATGGGGGCAATCATGACATAGTTGATACAACCATTTTTGACTGGTTGCCGAAGTTAACCTTGTCTTTGGTGGTTCCAAACGAGTACTTTCCTTCTTGGTTAAAAGGGAGACGTTATAACTAAGTAAATAATCCATAAAATATTTGCATCAAAATGAAAAAAAAAAAAATTGTTAATAAAAGATATTTAATTAACTAATAAAAATATTAAAATACTTTTCCATTTTTTATTTCTTCAGGAATTTTCTTCCATTTCCATTTCTGACGATGGAAATGTCCTAATTTTTTTTCTTTTTAATTATCATAATAATGAAGAACGTTAAATTAACATATAATGAATATGGAAAAATAATTTTTTTAAAACTTATCATTTACATTATTTTCTGAATGTAATTTCATTGAAGTAAATGATAATTCTTTTAACCCCCCCCCCCCCAAAAGTATATATATATTATATAATATATATATATATATATTAATTTATGTGAAAATTTTAGGTATTTGTTTGTAAAACTGAGAGACAGATAGATAGACAAACAGACAGACAGACTGACAGATAGATAGATAGATTTGTTTGATAGGGCTGTTTAAGCTCCTTCGCAACACCCAAGGTTTATACATGTATGCCCGGGAGGGCTAGGATCTACAGTTATACTAGATGCAGAAAATGGACCCCCATTCAATTACAATCAAACTCAATGTCGCTTAACTTCGCTGATCAACAGGAAGCGATATTCCGACATTGGTCACGACGTAGCCCGAGAGAGAGAGAGAGAGAGAGAGAGAGAGAGAGAGAGAGAGAGAGAAGTATAATATTTAGGTAGGCATATAAAAACCTGCAATTTCTCTTTATGTATATATGATGTAATTTCTCACTAACCCTATTGCTCTTAAAAGGAGATTACCACACACCCAAAATTGTAAAAACCCTTAAAAATATATTCTAAAAAGCAAATTGATTTCTCTCTCTCTCTCTCTCTCTCTCTCTCTCTCTCTCTCTCTCTCTCTCTCTCTCTCTCTCTCGCATGCATTCTTACTCCAAATCAGAACGCCTTAAGTAACGGCTTCTCCTTGACTCTTCGAAAGTAAACCAAAAATCAACACTGATTTGTTTTTGCATTCCAAATGTTGATCAAAGTTTTGGGTTATAATAAATAATAGTTGATACACCAAAAGATATATATATATATATATATAATATATATATATATATATATATATATATAGTCTATGAAGATCAATTTTCTATCTTTATTGCATATATGATACAATTTCTACCTATATACTTCGATGTTCCGTTTACATATATATATATATATATATATATATATATATATATATATATATATATATATATATATATATATATATGTACTGTATATATAAAACGATAGCGTAAACCTTTTTCGTTAGCTATTTCGAAGTGTTAGAAGGCGTTACGTATATAAAACTATTTCAAATTTCATTATCCAAATGAGAAATGAACTGCGCAAATTTATTTGTTGAGATAGCGAGTCATCTAGAACGGTTTGGGATTCTAAAAAACCTATGTGGAACGATGCAACCCTGAAGGTAGAAGATAAACTCGGTGTTCACACATACACACACACACACACACGTACACACATATTTTATATATACAGTATATTATCAGAATTGGGTCTGATGTTATGTCTAAGGATCTATAAGTACAGTTTTTATGGTATTTTTTATGTGTGTATGCCCATATAATAATACCCTAGTAGCGTTTGAGGTCTTCTAACCTCATTCTTAACATATAAATGAGTTCCATATATGAGAGATCCTTTAATTTCGGTTAAATGTGATCCCTTTGGCCCAGCTTGATGATGGGTCAGCAGCTGCAAACAAATTTCAAGAACTGAATAGAAGAATTTTAATTGTTTTATTATCGCAGCGTTATACTTTGTCAGTGAAAAACAATGAAAAACTAAGAATAACAATACATACATACAAACATTCACACATATACATACACACGATAAATCACGTACATATACGATGTATGATGACAGTGATATAAAAATTTAACTAAAAAAAATTTGTAATTTAATGTTTATGACTTCCATTTCACAAACACGGTTAAACGTAACTGACTAACTAACTAACTAACTAACTAACTAACTAACAAACTAACTGACTAACTAACTAACTAACTAACTGACTGACTAACTAACTAACTAACTAACAAACATAACTAATAAATAAACAAACTGGGTGTAAAGCTAGAATTGAAATGTTTCAAACGGCTGAATGCTGTGTTCACCTCAATACTTTCAAACTTGTATCGACAAAAGCTTCTTGAGAAATGAATGACAAAATGGTCCACTGCCCCTTAAACGAAATCGCTCAACTTGACCGGTAAAGAAAACGAGACGCGAGTAACCTTTCGCTTTAGTTTTTTTATAATTTTGTATTTAAAAATTTATTTATTTTGGTCAATAATTATCAAGTTATTGTTAAATTTCACTGTTTTTATATTGTACATCAACAAACAAACACACAAAGACACACACACACACACACACACACACACATATATATATATATATATATAATATATAAAACCTCGTTGCTGTTCCGTGCGTTGGTCTCTATTCACACGAAGGTCAAGCTGGTGGCCCCGCCTCTAGATCTGGCTTGGTGGAGGAGCGAGTTGCTTTCTTGCGCTCTCCACCGTACATAGCCAGGTACACCCGGCTCATCTGGTACCGTCCTGAGCCAGACATCTAGTCTTTTCTTGGAGACTTCAACTTTGACCCCTGTAACGTTTCTGAGATCCTTAGGAAGCTGGTTAAAAAGTCTTGGTCCCCTAACAACCAAGCTATTTTCCTTCAGTGTTCAGGAGGTCCCTAGTCGGGCCTTTAATTTGGGAACACTACACATTCTGTCTTTCCTATTTTCCAGTGTTGTTTGAATGGTAATTGGGTTTAGTTTGAGGTTTGGTACCAGTTATTCGATCATTTTCCATATGTAGATTATGGTGTACCTCTCTCTTCTTCTCTCTAGGGAGTACAGATTTAGTTTATGTAGTCTTTCCCAGTAGTTGAGTTCTTTGCAGCCATCACTCTTGGCTGTGAAATGACTCTGCGTTTCTTCTAGTTTATTAGTTTCTTCCTTTTTATATGGGGACGTCAAAACTGAGCAGTATTCAAGTTTTGGTATAATCAGTGTTTTTAGCAGGGCAATCATTACTGTCCTGTCCCTTCTTTTGAACGTTCTTAGTACCTGTCCCGCGACTCTTTTTGCTTTATTTATCGCTATCTGATTTTGTGTTGTTTTTTAATTTTGTGTTTATATATATATATATATATATATATATATATAATATATATATATATATATATATATATATATAGTTTCAGATTTGTAGGTATAGATAAACTTTTATTAGTTATTGTGGAAGGAAAAGTGGTTTCTCTCTCTCTCTCTCCTCTCTCTCTCTCTCTCTCTCTCTCTCTCTCTAGCAATTATCTAAATCTCAAAGGTTAAAAAGAAAAACGATAATAATTACTAATGACAATTCTTTATCTAATATCGTTTTCAATCTTTTCATTTCTTTGTCTGCCCTCTCTCTTTGCTTGTCCGTCCGTCCGTTCTAAACCTGTCTATCAATCTATTTATCTATCTATGTACATAAATCCCAAATTATTAAAATTGAGAACAGCATAATATACAATTGTAAACTTCCTTTATCAGCGGATTTTCTTTACAAGCTGAACGCTACTATTTAGTTATATAGTTATATTTAGTTAAAATTATAGAATTTTAGCTTAAAATTTTAAAGACTAAAAAGAATTTACAGATTAGGACATACTGTAGCAATTTTTATATAAAATTATAAAAATAAATTATATAAAAATTATAAAAATGTTTCTGAAAAAACTGAAAGACTGAAAGGAATTTACGACTAGGAAATACTGTAATAATTAAAAAAATTACATTTCACTAAACTTAGCAACGGTTTTCACTTGGTAAGCCTTGGTTTTGTTTCCGCTCGAATTGTTCATTCTGACAGAGGTCACGTTTGTCACTCCATCTTAGACCTACAGTTTAACGTGGAATCCGAATCACGCCCCAACAGCAGCCCAGCGTCTTAACCACTAGGTTACCCGCGATACCCATTTATTTATCTATCAACCAATTTTTTTTTTTATTGTGTGGAAGGATGAACAGCTGGGTTTTGCTGCGCGCCGCCTGCCGTCACCGGGTATCCATCCCGGGACTGATGGATTCGTAGTCAGCGACGCTAACCACTACATCACCGAGGCGCATATACTGTAATAGATTGCTACGCATTCGGGTGATTGATATCTTGATATCCTTAAATTTGACGGTAGGTTATCTCTACGTATAAGGATATTAAATTCCATTTTAGTAATGATAATGAACCTTGTGTCTGCGCAACAGAGCTACAAAAGTATTAAAAGTCATCATACGTACGTAAGAGAACGTGAATTCCATTGAAAATTATTTATAATCTAAAAACCGGTTGCTATCAAGACTTTTCTATTATTAAAACGACCTTTGAAGATGTTTTGAGGGTCAAAGGAAGTCGTATGACACAATTTCATTAGTCCTAAAAATAATAACCTGTTTCTGACATCCTCTAATTATAGTGGGCGGAGGAAAGAAGGACTGATAAGGACTTCCATTCGCTTTCAAAATCTCCATGAGAAAAGGTATTTCAATAGATAATGAATCGCAGCACCGTAAATGGTAAATGGTTTAAAAATTATTATTATTATGGTACCGTATGAGGTATTTCAGGTATTTGGAGTGTGTCAGAGAATGAGTTCAAAAGATTTTTTAATAGTAATGAATCAGATCACTTATACAGGGTGTTCGGAAAGTCACTGTGCACTTATATTTATTTAATAGCATACAATAGTATAACATTGCATATATGATAGAGGTTATGGATGCGACCATCAGAACTTATAAAAGGTGTTGAAAGTGATGTCCTTTAACAGCAATACAGGCCTGGACCCGTCTTATTTTATTTTGAAACACCTTTGTCAGTTCTTCATTAATTAACATTAATTATATAAGTGCACAGTGACTTTCCGAACACCCTGTATATATATATATATATATATATATGTATGTGTGTGTGTGTGTGTGTGTGTGTGTGTGTGTGTGTGTGTATAAAAAGGAACAATGAATAATTCGTATATTTATATAAATCCTTATATTTATATAATCCTTATGTTTACATAATCCTTGTATTTATTTAATCCTTATCTTTATATAATCCTTATATTCATTATATTCATACAGTATATTCATTTTTACATAAAGACCAAAATCGTATAACGCGAGTTTGGATAAATTTTTTATTTGCTTTCTATTTTATTTCTGCCAAATAACTGGTGAATTGTCTCTTTTTAAATTACTTAATAATTTTTTTAGATTTAGCTTAATAATGAAACCTGATTAAATTCTGCAATGTTCATTTTCGGTATACATTCTCTCTTCGTTATAAAAGATGAAGTCATGTCTTCCTTAAACGTTTAATTTTCAATCTTAAGCACTTAATTTTTGCTCATATGCATGTTTAAGTGTAATTTATAATAAAATGCATATTTCAATTTCCATTTTTAGTTAACTCGGCAGATCATGATAACGTCAGATCTGTAAATATCTGTAAATATCTGTAAATAATTAAGATAAAAATATGGCTTCATCTTCAAATATCTTGCTTATCTCTTTAGACGTTGCCATAGCTAAAATATTTACCTTATCTTCAAATATTGTGCAAAAATAATGCAACCTATTGAGAATAAAAACCAAACAAGTCAACATTAAATAATAATGATGTCCACAAAATTTGGGTATATAAACCCATGTAATTTTTCAAATTGGTTATTCTGAATTGGCTGATCTAACTTAGACACTGAGCATTACTTATAACATTTTAGCAGTAAAACTACAGTGAGAAAAAAAATCTTTCTTTTCTCCTGCGAGCCTTGCTCTCTTCAGAGAACTTAGTCTTAAATAGAGAACAATAATTTCCCGATACGTTACAAGAAGAATTGGGGAACCTTCAGAGAATTAGGTAAGCTCCACAGAATCCTCCGATCCACTACAAGAAGAAATCGGAGAGTAGTATAGAAGAAAACCACTGCGATTCCCTATACGGTACCAGCCACTCCAGAGTAACAAATCCGTTGCTGCCACCTAACCAGAACCCCCGTCAACTTCGAACCGATCAAGGCCATAGACAGAGGGGTTAACATATATATATATTGTTGTTGTTCAGATAAGATGTTTAGTTCCAGTCTATATCTATCTCTCTACCTATCTATCTATCTATCTATCCATCTCTCTATCTATCTATCTATTTTGTATATTTGTGTGTACACACACACACACACACACACACACACACACACATATATATATATATATATATATATATATATATATATATATATATATATATATATAGGGTGGGTAAAAAAAAGTGACCTCTTATAGGTAAACTGTCATATTAAAAAAGTAAGGGGACTAGAGCTCCCAAACTTCATAGATGCTTACCTTAGCATGTTGTTCGTCTTAATTGAGAAGTTGCTCGATGTGTCCCCCTTCTTGCTGAACACAGGCCTCCAAACGTGGACGCCACTCGTAGTGCGTTCCATTTGTCCGGACCTGCAGCTGAATATGATTTCATTTGTCCTATAGCTCTCTACATCTTCTGGGGTAAATTCAAAGTCTGTTATACATTCTCCTTGCAATTTCTCTTCAAAGAATGCCTCTATGTCAGGTATCGCTTTGTTACTTTTTGGGGCACTGAAGACCGATTCATACTGTGCTCTCAATGTTTCAGATATTTCTTTTAGGTCGTCTGTTAGTTCATTATTTCCTTTTCTTAAGGACACAGTGGTTGCGCAAGTTTTTGTTTTCCTTTTCGCATAGCTATAGAATGTTTTGGATTTTCCCTTATTGCTTCTACCGCCTTTTCCTCTTCCCTCTCTGCATGGCCCTTAATTAGGGTTTGTATTTCCCTATCGATACTCTCCAGTTTTTCTTGTATTGCTTTCCTGGCATTGTTGTCTCTGCAATTAGCTAACTTCGCCGCTACTCTCTTTCATTTGCGGAATATTCTTCTCTTTTGCCTCTCTAGCCAGTTCCTCTTTCCTTTTGGCTGTGATTTCGGAGCATATTTTTCTAAAATTTTCAGCGTCTTTTCTTCCAAGGTTGTTAGCATTCCTTCAGTTGTTTTATTCTCTAAGACTGTTCTCTACAGTCTACTCTATTAGGCCATATGTGATCTGATTTCTTCCCAATTTATGGTCTTCGAGTTTAAGTTAAAAGCCCTAAATTTGCTTCTTCTTTCAGTATGTGTATTGTCTTTTAATGTTATCGCCATATTTGTTGATAACTCGATTATGTTGTGGTCTGAGATAATAGTTGGGGTTATTTTTATATCAGCAATCAAGTTCGTGTTACTCGTGAATACCAGATCTAGGCAGTTATTTTTTCTGGTATTTTCTGTTATCTCCTGTGTCAGCATAAACTCGTTTGTGAAAGCCATCAGCATTTTTGATTGCTTCTGCTCTTCTCTTGTGCGTGCCCCCCTTATCTTGGTGTATAAATATATTTCTACCCACCTTTTTGTATTTTATAAATCCATTATATGGGATGAATTTCACAATTATATATATACACACTGTATATATATTGGGTGTGGCAATCGAACGTTATTTCTAACATATACCCATATCTATCCAAAAAGTAAATTTCATTACCTATACTTTGTAAAATTTGAATTTCTATAACTACACCTGTAAACTGCTCAAAATTTATTTCTGTACCTATACTGTACCACCTACAATGTCCATACGAATATACTTCTTACAAAAGAATTTATATCTATAACTACACGAGTTCAGAAAGAAATTTCCATACCTATCCCTATACGTCATACCTATCCCTATACCTAAATACATTACATTAAAGTAAAACACTAAAAGTATTATTAATAACAAGGGTTTGTTATTCGATTTCTTATTATTTAATTAATTACCTTTTGAGGAGTAAAATAGAAAATAGAAGACTATTTAGAAAGAATAAGACCTATTTTTAGGCTCTTTTTTGCAAAGTAGGATACTACTCTACTTGGGATTGTCTGATTACTCATCGTCATACCAAAGTCTACCTAGGTTAATACTTAGTCTGTTAACGCTCAGGATATACTGGCTATTTAAGTCGGTCATTAAAATTTAACATTTCCCATTTTTTCTGATTTTTTCTATTTTCTATGAATGCCTTATCAGCTGTTTAATTTGCTTAGGTGTATGAAAAATTATGAATGGCTTTAAAGCGTAAGTATATGTAAATTTTGGTCACACCTTGTTGAATTTTTTCAGCTATGTATAATTAGAAGATTGGTATAGATACAGGTGTATATCGTTGAACATTTATATCTATATCTATAAGGCCCTTAGGGGCCATTCAAAAATTATGTAACGCAGAAGAGGGTAAGGGGGGTGTTAGCCAGGTGTTACAGCGTGTTACGTGGGGGTGGGGGTGTCACCTCAAGTGTTACATAACACTTCATCACCACAAATACATAAAACTGGGAAATGATAAGATATGTAATTTGAACACGTGTCTTGTATATAATATAGGTGAGAGTAACAAAGTATTATCATGCATAAAAAGGTGTTTTGAGTAAGTGATAAGCAACAAGGTTTTGGTGAACATGAAGTAACAATTTATTGAAAATAACATTTTAAGGGCAATGTAAGTGGGTGGGTGGGGTGGGGGGGTAGTGCTGGTGTTACATAATTTTTTAGGGGGTGGTTGGATAGGTGTGACAGTGTTATGGGGAGGTGGGGGGGTATAAATTTTGGTGGAAAAAAGCGTTACATAATTTTTGAATGGACCCTAATAGAAAGACAAAATGATTGACCTACGGGATAAATTCTCGAAAAGGCGAGAAATTTTTTACCGATTGCAAACTCTCTGGACAAAAATGTTTGGATTCACCTTACAAGACGTCAAAATATAAAATAATCTAATCTTACCAAAACAAATATAGGCGCTTTTCCAAACTCCAGACCGTTCTTTATATCTAGAAAGTCATATAATTATTACGTAGTTTTTCGTGCTGAGTTCAAAAAAGTTATTCCTTTTTTGGAGAAATGAAAAATAAAAAAGTTACACCAATTTTTATTGATAATATTAGGTCCATATATGTAAATAATGGTAATAAAAATTGCTGTGACTTTTTTATTTTCCATTTCTCCAAAACAAGAATAACCTTTTTGAACTCAGCACGCAAAACCACGTTATAATACTAATGTAACTTTCTAGTTATAAAGAACGGTCCGGATTTTGGAAAAGATCCCAAATATGATGTAATCTAACTTAATTGAACTTAACTTTACTTAACCTAACCTAACTTAATCGAATCTAACCTAGCGTAACGTAAACTAGCCTAACGCAATCTAACTTAACCCAACTACGAGTTTATTGAATCTCCATTTACAAAGACTGCCATTAAAAGTTTGCTGTAGATTGTAAAAATCCAGTAAACTATTTATCTACCTCATTCCGCATCACGGTCTATCGATTAAAGTGTAGGCCTAATACTCAATCTATACCTATACCTTCTTGAATATTTCATTCTATACCTGTACCTATATGGGGACCGACCTATACCAGAACCGGAATGCTATCCCTGATACTGAGATAGAATTAAAAACACCTCAGAGATAATAATAATAATAATAATAATAATAATAATATAGTAATAATAATAATAAAAGAAAACGGAAAAGGTAAAGTGATCAGGTGTTACTAAACTATTTTCTGAATTAATTTAACCGAAAACAGTGTCATACGGAGAACGTGTAACTAAAGGGAGAAGAATGCATAATTCTAGGCATGTATAAAAATGGATAAAGTGCAGATAGTATCGGATTTAAGGTCAGTTATTAACCTCATTTTGGAATGTGACATCTGCGCTTCGTGAAAATTTGAAAGGAAACTTTCACAAATCGATGATAGAAAACGATTTGCGAAAGCCAATTTATTTTTATCCAAGCCATCGCGTTTACCTAATAAAAATGGTGTGTATATATATATATATATATATATATATAACAAGAAATTAAGAAACTAATTCTGAGCACTTTCGTGTATCCATACCCTATTTTCAGGTGTTCAAATATATGGGTTTTTTTTTGCATTTTGGTGGGTCTCACGTTATCTTCAAATATCTTACAATTCTAATGATGACAGTCATCATGTACTAGGGGCACTCAATATATTTTGCCCCACCAATATATTTTGCCCACGCCACTGATCAATACACCTGTTTACATATCGTTGAGACACCTTCTCCCAGCCGAGCTGGAATTCTTTCGCGTAGTTCAGTTTGAACCTTCCCTCCTTGTATAAAACCGCTTTTAAACGCCCTTGTATAAAACCGATGGTTAACGCAGTTTCAAAAATGGCGTCTGACAATGATGTGCGTCGTAAACAGAGAGCTGTTATCGAGTTTTTAACCGCAGAGCAGGAAACAGTTGGAAATATGCACAAACGTCTACAAGACGTTTACGGAGATGCTGTTGTTGATCGAAGCACAGTTGGACGCTGGTCTAAACGTGTGAGATCATTAGAGAGAGGGAGAGCCAGCTTCGATGGTGAGCCACGCAGCGGCTGCCCGGCATCGGCTGTCACATCTCACACTGCGCAACGTGCTAACATCATCATTCGATCAAATCGGCGCGTCACATACAAGGAGCTATCACTGGAGCTAGGAATTAGTGAAGGAAGTGTGAATACGATAATTCAGCAACTGGGATACTCAAAAGTGTGTTCACGGTTTGTTCCACGCCAACTGACTGAAGATCACAAAGCCCAAAGAAGAGAAATTGCTTCTGAGTCGTTGGTTAGATACGAGACAGAAGGGGATGACTTCCTTTCACGAACTGTGACTGGGGATGATACTTGGGTACACCACTTTGAACCTGAAACAAAACGCCAATCCATGGAGTTGCATCGCGCAGACTCCCCACGCAAGAAAAAGTTAAAAATGGCTCCCTCTGCACGAAAGGGTATGGCCACCATCTTCTGGGACATGAAAGGGGTGTTTCTGGTGGACATTATGAAGAAAGGACAAACAATAAACTCAGAGGCATATATTGCTACCCTACAGAGACTCCAGAGACGTATAAAGCGAGTTCACCCGGAGAGGAAACTGGAAGACGTCCTTCTTTTGCACGATAACGCAAGACCATACAACAGTTTGCAAACAAGAGAGGCCATCACAAAAATGCGCTTGACTGTGTTATCCCACCCTCCATATAGCCCGGATCTGGCACCTTCAGACTTCCATTTGTTTGGGCCATTGAAGGATGCTATTCGTGGAAGAAAGTTTCAGAGTGACGATGAGGTTGTTGAGGAGGTTAAGAGGTGGCTTCAGCGGAACCCAGTGGACTTTTACCAGCAAGGAATAAAGGCTCTTGTTTCGAGGTGGAGGAAAGCCGTAGAAAAGGATGGAGACTATGTGGAAAAATAAAAACTTGTAAAAAAAGGTATGTAACTACTTGTGCACAAAATTTTTGGAACTTACAAGGAATCTTGGAAAGGAAAAAAAAGGTGGGGCAAAATATATTGAGTGGCTCTCGTATATATTGAATATATACCTTCCGATATCCCCAGCAGCCGTTCTCAGGAGCACCAGTCAATGGACATACACAACGCGTGACATCCCCCATCCTCCGGAGTAACGGAGACCACTCTCCCTCACCCTCACCCCTATAGTCAAAACCTCCACATCTCACCCTCTACTTCTCGAGTAAATTTTTGGCTCACCAATCTTTATATAATATTGTTTATAAATAGCACGGAAATGGGTAACCGATTTCTACATCTTTGCAAGGTTTGCAACATTGCAACCAATGAATCGAGGGCAATTAGATGTGATCTTTGTCAATTTCTCTTTGATTTTAACTGAATTGGGAAGACGAAAACAATCACTCTTATAACAAGTGGCAAACAACTAAATGAGAAAAATATTTCTGTGAAAAATGTATAACGGAAATAAATTAGTTTATGAAATAGAAAGAGATACTGAGGAAGAATCGAAAGAAGAGAATATAAATGATGAATAGAAAGAAACAGGAAAGGAGACGAATAAAAATGAAGCGGATACAAACATATCACATGTCGGAATACCGACGCACAAAGAGGACGAAAAAATTATTGTAACAAAACGCTAAAAGAAACGCACGTATATCAATTGAAGAACATCAGAGTGAATAGAGTAAATAGCGAAAACCAAGTTAGAAATCACGATAACATACCGAAGGTATCTCCGAAAAAGGGAATGAAACAAACGACAAAAACAAAGGCCCCGAGTGATAATGTAGAAAGAACTATATGCATATTCTATGCAAAGGGCTTTTGCAGATATAAGGAAGGACAGTGTATATATCAGCACACCATCATGCGCAATTTCTATTATAACAACGGTCACTGTAGATTTGGCGATAGTTGCAAATTTTATCGTCTCACCATTTGCAAGTACTATGTAAGGCAAGGAGTCTGCAAATATGGTAACAAATGTTTCTATCATCAACTCCCAACAAACTTAAGAGACAAAAGGAAAAACGGAAAGAAACCTATGAATACAAACCAAGGAGCAAATTTTCTCGACATCGTAGATACAACACGATTACTAAGCCTCATTCAGCACATACATTTGACACAGGTGAGAACCTTCGAGCCGATCCGTTACCAAGCAAGAAGCTACCAGAACAAGTAACCGGAAACGGAGCTTTCTTGGAGGACCATAGGAATACAAAATATGCAACACTGAAGGAAATTCAATATGGAATACTCGAAGAACAACGCCAAACAGGAAACATAAATATAGTCCTGGCAAATATTCAATGGCAAAGACCGAACCATACGATAAACAAAGTTTTATACCTGCAAAGTTTTATTGAAGAAATAAAGACTGACATCGCATGCCTCACAGAAACACTCTTCATACAATTAACCTAACAGGGCATTCAGTTAACCTAACCGGGCACTCAGTTGACCTAACCGAGCATTCAATTAACCTAACCAGTTGGTTAATTTTTACATGGTCAATTTTTCACGTCTCATTCTAAAGCTGCTTAAAATTAATCGAAGCCTATGGGAAAATTATTGAATGCTCGGTTAGGTTAATTGAATAATACGACGGGATATTTTTTCTACCCGCACGAAGGTGGGGTGCTCTGCGTTCAACTTCCACCCGGGCAACGCCGGGTCGCTCCGCTCGTATATATACACACACACACACACACACACACACTATATATATATATATATATATATATATATATATATATATATATATATAAATGGTATCATGGTCCTCGGAAACCTTGATTTCGGCTGTCTCTTTCTTAAGAAGAGGGGTATTTTTGCAGGCTCTCGCCTTTGCCCCCTCCTTTCTACATAATATATATATACGAGATTACATCATGATGACGAAATAGCGATGACTCAACGTCTTATTATTGAATCGATATTGACCTCGCAACTTCGAAATAATAATCTAAATTACATAAATTTCTATATCGATTATTGAAATGGGGTTGAAACTGAGTACTGATGTAAATTCATTGTTCATTAAATACAGAAACAACATTATTATCCTCACCTTTTAGGAAAATACATTTTTGGAAATGCTAAGTAAATCAACTTTAATTTGTGAACTGTCACAAATATCAACTACATTTCAACGATATCAAGGTATCAACAACAAATGCAACAAAATGCATGAACAGTCGACCGATCAACCGTTCTATCTATCTATCTATCTATCTATCTATCTATCTATCTATCTATCTATATATATAATATATATATATATATATATATATATATATATACACACCTTACCTTCAGATTTTCGCATTAAAAAAACCACTTTTTCCAGTTTTATTTGTTCCAAAAAATCCTTTAGAAAAATTTATAAAATTGTCTTTATTTTCTGTAATGATTATCATAGAATATAAAAGAAAGACTATTAGTTTCTTCAAAATATATATATATAACTTGGAGTATCTAAGCGTTCGTTATACCCACTGCGATTCTATTCTCTGACTGAGCTTGTGAGAGGCAGAATAAGGCTGTGGTAGCGACACTTAACCAAACAGTGTCCTGAACCATCGTGGTAAGGTTTGAAGCCTTCCCCAATTGGCATTCTGGCCTCTTACACTTAATCAGGAGGTGTTTCTTTTAACAGATTAAATATTCAAGTCGTAAAGTCCAGATAGAAATGTTTATACTTATAAATATGTCTTTGTATTCATAAACAAGTTTTATGTCTTCTAAGCTGCAAGGTATGAAAATGTTTGTTTGTAGCTCCACATAACATCCATAATGGTATTATCATTACGCATACGTTGATTTTTAGTCTATTTATGCTTATAGCATTTTGCTATTGTTGTATGTAGTATTCCTGTATTATGTATGCGTTTCATTTTCATATATATATATATATATATATACACAGGGTGGCGCAAAAGTCGCGCATCATAGGAATTTTCAGTGTTGCCTATAATATATTATTTTTTTTCTTTTAGGTAGGGGATGGCTGCGAAATTAACAATAGACGAGAGGGTAAGCTTGGTTTTAATGTATGGAATACCAGGTACAACAAATCGATGAATCGGTCAACACTGAAAATTCCTATGGTGCGCGACTTTTGCGCCACCCTGTCTCTCTCTCTCTCTCTCTCTCTCTCTCTCTCTCTCTCTCCTCTCTCTCTCTCTCTCTATATATATATATATATATATATATATATATATATATATATATGTACAGGGTGGGCGGAAAGTAGCTCCCTATTTTGGATTGGTAAAAAAACACGTATATTATCCATTTATTTCAGAAGAAATAATATGAAAAGGTAGGCATACATGGTAGGTTTTCTCTAAAATTCAATGTGGGCTCCAACTCTTTCCACCAGCTTCTGGAGCCGCCCAGGAATGGCGTCCACTGACTTTAGCAGGAACTCCGGCGGGATGGAGGACATGACTTCCCGAATTCGGTCCTCCAGTTCTTCCAATGTCCTCGGTTTGGTGCGGTAGACTTCTTCCTTTACCCACCCCCAAAGAAAGAAGTCGCACGGTGTCAAGTCGGGGCTCCTGGCTGGCCATTGATGTGGACCACGACGACCCATCCAACGCCCAGGGAAGTGGGCATCCAGCCACTCACGGACAACAATGGCCAGCCAGGAGCCCCGACTTGACACCGTGCGACTTCTTTCTTTGGGGGTGGGTAAAGGAAGAAGTCTACCGCACCAAACCGAGGACATTGGAAGAACTGGAGGACCGAATTCGGGAAGTCATGTCCTCCATCCCGCTGGAGTTCCTGCTAAAGTCAGTGGACGCCATACCTGGGCGGCTCCAGAAGCTGGTGGAAAGAGTTGGAGCCCACATTGAATTTTATAGAAAACCTACCATGTATGCCTACCTTTTCATATTATTTCTTCTGAAATAAATGGATAATATACGTATTTTTTTACCAATCCAAAATAGGGAGCTACTTTCCGCCCACCCTGTACATGTATATATATATAGGTAATAAAAGTTTTTCCGAATTTTTTTTATTTATTTTTTCCGGCAATCGTATTTTTTAAATTCTCTTCAGTTTGAATTTGCAAATACATTTTTTTCCGCGTTAAATCTACAGATATACACTACAGTATATATAAAATATTACTATAATTGTAAACGAAATCCAGGGCTGTATGCGGACAGTTTGCGATTGCGGATACTTGTAGTTTTTGGTTCAGTTTGTGTAGAGCAAGCCTTAGGTAATGCGAGTTTGACTGTGATTGATGGGGGTAAATTTGGGCTGTCTTTTGGAGGAAACACAAACTTGCGAAGCATCCTACTCACGAAGAATCATGCACAAGGACCGATAATGACTTAGGGGTGTCTGCAATACAAACTAACGAAAATTGCAACCAATTGAATATGGATATGGATGTTCTTTGGACTAGACTAACGCAGAGCAGTGTTGCTTTCAGTGGTAATGAATCACGTACGGAAGCCTCGTCAGTAGTACTTTGACCCCTTAACTTGGCAATGTTGCTACGAGCTGCTCGTACCCTAAAATATGAGTATGGGCGGAATGGTGCTCTGTGTAAAAAGATATTTAACTTTTCATACTTCCACTTAAACTATGAATGAATCGATGATATATATATATATATATATATATATATATATATATATATATATATATATATATATTATATATATATATATATATATAATATATACAGGGTGTCCCATAAGTCCGGCATCATAGGAGAAATTCATATTTTTCTATTTCTACAAACCATAATTATGCTCGGGATGCCAATTTCCCGTCCACCATTCTGTTCAGTGACGAGACTGTTTTTTTATGGAAATGGTGAGGTAAATCGACAAAACACCCGCTACTGGTCTCAAAACAACCCTCACTGGTATACCTCTTCAAAGGAACAAGGTGCATCTCGGGTGATGGTATGGTGTGGCATTTGGAAGGATCGCATCATAGGCCCCTTCTTTTTCGATGAACATGTCACTGGAGGCACCTACCTACGTATGCTCAAGGAAGAAGCATTTCCCAGTGTCTTGAACGAAGAAGGAAATTTCCCAACATGGTTCCAGCAAGACGGCGCTCCTGCACATTACAGCACCCAAGTAAGGGAATACCTGTACCAACAATTCCCTGGTCATTGGATAGGACGTTGAGGGCCTGTGGAATTGGCAGCTAGAAGCCCGGATCTCACGCCACTAGTTTTTTATCTCTGGGGCCACTTGAAAGCGCTGGTATACGCAGAGAAAATTATGAGTGTTGGAAATTTGCGGCAGCGCATTATTGGGGCATGTAACACCATTACTCCTGACATCATTCACCGTGTGCCTGCTGACTGGGTATCACGTCTGAATTTGTGTATTGAAAACAATGGTGGACATATTGAGCACTTTCTGTAAATAAAAGCTTTTGTTTTGCCTTTTTTTATTATTTTTCCTATGATGCCGGACTTATGGAACACCCTGTGTATAATATATATATATATATATATATATATATATATATATTATATATTCCCCACATAATATTAACATTATATATATATATATATGTGTACAGGGTGTCCCGTAAGTCTGGACCCATAGGGAAAAATAATAAAATTACAAAATAGTCCAAAAATTTATTACATAATCTGTTCAAAGTGTCCGCCGTTGTGTCGCACACATAGTTGAAGACGCAATCTCCACTGCGACAGCACTTTCTGAATCACAGTCGCAGAAATTTCTTGACACGCCTCCACAATGCGTGCTTTAAGGTGGAAAATGTTCTGAAGTTTGACCTCGTACACTTTGGCTTTCAAGTGGCCCCACAAATAAAAATCATAATAAAAAATAATAAAAAAATAATAATAATAAAATAATAATAAAATAAAAAAATATATTATAAATCCCTATGGGTCCAGACTTACGGGACACCCTGTATATATATATAATTTTAGAAAAAGAAGGAAAAAGAGGTAAAAAGAAAACAAGCTCCCTCCCCCAAAAGCCTGCAAGTTGGAGATTCCCCATTTCGAATGTAAAATCTCTTCTGGAAACCTTTTGAAAAGTTGTCCTTCATCAAAACTCCACTTTTGAGATGGAATTATATTACAAATATTATTATTACTTCCTCTCAACGAGACACTTCACTAATATGTATATATACGAGTATATAGTGCCGTGGTTAGCACCCACCGTACCCCCCGGCTGGGCGGGGCCCGCCACCGACAGGGCCCCCGCGACGCCGATTCTGTGCCAACTGAACTCGAGTAACAACGCTTTGCTGAATGTTTTGTTGATTTTATTTCTTACATATCGAAACGCGAGTGCATCCTGATGAAGAGCTCACACAACGCTTATATGCAAGAGATGATGATGATGATGATGATCCGTAATGCAGGTATATATTTTGGCGTCGTTATTGGCATGTATGAAGAATCTTAGACGATAGATAAACTTATGAGTTATATGATTCAGAATCAGTTGAGTTTTGAGTTGAAGAAACTTCAGAATTAAAATTGGTGGTTTGCCTTATATATATATATATATATAATATATATATATATATATATATATATATATATATATATATATATATACACGAGTATATACCATTCCAAACAGGCAGGGGCCCCTTAAACTTTTTTCCGAGGGGGCCTTAGGACTCTTGGACACGGAACCGTTATATAGATAAGGAGTATATAACGGTTCCGCATTGAAAAGGAGCCCAAATTATAGATAAATTCCTAAGAGGAGAGGGAGTTTATTTAGTCAATTTTTAGGGATAAAGATAGGCGATATGGTGAAGACGAAACAAAATGAGTGTATTAATGACCTTAGTGTAGTTTACGAGATTCCATGTAATGGCTGTTCTACCGTTTATTATGGGGAGTCAGGGCGTAGCTTACCCAAAAGACTATATGAACATAGAGCAGACACGCGTCTACTTCGAAGATCTCTCACTCGTCTTGCACGCAGGTAGGTACGGACACCTACCAAACTGGCAAGAAGCTAAGATCATTCATAAAGGACTAGATAAGGGATGAGGAAAGCAATTGAAGCTGCTTATATAACGTCAGGGAACGTGGTAAATCATAGAGAAGGATTTATGTGTTTAGCCAAAATAACGGGAAAAATTATGGTGAAGTTAGCAGAAAGGGGCGGGGCCAATAAGCATCAACGGTAACCAGCCAATCAGGTGAAGCCACGAGTTCGTGTAGTAGGTTTGGAAAAGATCGTCTGTATTTCAATATTGTGTGCTTAACTCATGTTGTCATTCTGTGTGAACAAGGCTTTGTGCCGAAACGTAACGGAATATAACTCCATCTCTTATCTGTGTATTTTTCTACCACCCTTAAACCGCTCATATATATATATATATATATATATATATAATATATATATATATATATATGCCAGTCAGTTCATAATATTTGCAAAAATACTGCAACCATCAAAATTTTGGGCTTCGGATTCAAAGCCCGAAAAAGGTTGAAAACTGTGAAGTTGCATTCAAATCTAATGCTTGGTGAGCTTGAATTAAATGTTAAAAGTCCCTCTCTTAAATATTTCTGTTCACAATCGTTTATATGAAATTATTTACACACAGGACTTTGTACAAATGCAACAATAGACATTAGTAAAGCATTTGATGCTATCCCACGCTTCCCTCTCATAAACAAAATACTCAACACAAACATGCACAATAACACCAAAAGGTGGCTGAGCAACTATCTTTTAGGAAGACACTCACATGTCACATTTATTGGCAAGTCATTCAAAAACAAGCTTTTTCCGAACGGGGTCCCTCAAGGCTCTGTTCTCTCACCAACACTGTTCAACTTATACATGCATGACATTCCATCACCCATAGATAACAAGCTTACCTTATCATCATATGCAGATGACATCACTCTAACATCCACCCACAACAACATCGACACCGCTACAAACAACCTACAAACATACATAAACAGTATACAAGACTGGCTCACACACAGTAGACTCAAAGTCGCGCCCACAAAATCAACCATCACCTTGCTTACAAGCAACTCAAAAGAACACCAGGTAACTCCACAGCTTACACTAAACAACACCAACATTTCACACACTTACAGGATCAAAATACTTGGGGTCACATACAACACATCATTATCTTTTGCAAACCACATTAAGGACATTAAAAACAAATGTACGTCAAGACTTAACACGTTTAGGGTACTAACAGGCACAAACTTTGGACACCAGCAGGAAACAACATCACTCATATACAAACAATATATTCGCTGAGTTATGGACTATGCTAGCCCATGCTGGGAACCCATTATCTCAAACACACACATAAACACCTTACAGACAATACAAAACAACGCACTTCGTATCACTACAGGATGCACTCAAACAACACCAATAGAACACCTGCACACAGAAACAAAAATACTGAAAGTTAGGGAACATTTAGACATGAGGGGAACACAATTCATGGCAGCAGCGACAACTAACCCACAACACCTTTGCCACTACATGTACAATCATGCACCGACACCTCGTACCATTAAGGTAACACCAGAGAGACATTATAACCAAATACTCCATTCCATACCACGCCCCACAGACATCACACAGTAAAGAAAACACATAAGGGGTTCCAAAAAACTTTAGCTCCCCCATTTGCAGCTTACATGTTTACTTAAATCGAAAGAGTTTTTAGCGATTATAAAAACATAAAAAATTCTTTATTTATTGCAGGTATTAAAATTACTCTATCTGTTAAAGTGATAATATAATGGCTTCTCAATTAATTGGTGATTCGGAGAGGCAACGTGTGATAGATCGCATAAGAGCAATAACATTTCGGGAAGCTCGTGATGCTGGAGCCACCTTTATAACACGTTCATGGGTTGCCAAAAAGTTGCGAAGAAGTGAGGACTTCGTCAAAAGAAATTGGAATAAAACTTTGGATGAATGTGAAATGGATACAACCAAATCTGGGCGCCCAAATTTGCCACTCTCTCAGGAAACAAAGGACATCATTGAAAGCGGTACGCGTAAGCGGAAAAACAGCTGTGCTAAACTTTCTAGAGAGATCGAAGTGTTGAGAGGAAAGATCGTTAGTGGTGAGATCATTCGACTGTACCGTCATAGGCAAGGTTTAAAGCCTTGGCATGAACTTCCAAAGCCAAGAAAAACTCAACTTAACATCGATGACAGAATGTGGTTTGCCCATTATCTTGAATAGTGGGATGTGAATGATTTCATGCATTTAGCTGTCTCCGATGAATTTTTTGTTTACGTAACACGTCGGCCTAATTACCAAAATGATCGAGTGTGGGCCACAATACCAGATGAAATCGATGACAATGAGCATTATCGCGAATTATTAAAAAGTCCAGACTGTGTTGGTGTGTTTGTTTTGTTCACTGCAAAGAAGCTCATGTGGGTGCTGAAGCCAAATGGTCAGAGTTGGGATGGACAGTATTTTCGTGATATTATTCTATCCCAGCATGTCATTCCTTTTCTAAGAAACCCAAACAATGTTATGGATGTCGATCAGGTCACACTTCTGCACGATAAGGCCCCTGCTTTAAGGCATTAGCCACTCAACAGTTGTTGCGGAACCATGAGATCGATTTCTTTGGAAATGAAGAATGGCCAGGAAATTCTCCTGACCTGAACGTCTGTGAACACATTGGATCAGTTATAAAGGACAAGGTTGAATGTCTCTTGTTTCAAGAACCCGCAGCAAATCGATTTTCGAAGGATACAATGACGCAACACATTGAAACTGTTTTAGCAAATTTGCGTAACGATCAAGATCTATTCACGTCACTTTTGGCAAGCTACCCAAAGCGAATTCACGCTGTCTTGGAAGCCAATGGCGGGAACACCAAGTTTTAATTGTTTCTCATTAAATGCAGGATTAAATTCTCTTTTGTAAGGTATGTTTAGTTTTACTGTACCTCTAATGGTTTAGGCCATGGGCGGGGGGCTAAGGTTTATTGGAGCCCCGTACACACACACCTAACCCACAAAGCACTGACACGACTCGGTCCGAATGCGGTCCTAGGTGCGAAGCCGCCACCCATTGACAGGTCAGAGATCAGCCTGAGCAGATCGGATCGAGTTAACTTAGCACGATTCTGATGTGGACATCACCCCAACTTACGGACATATAAACACAGACTAGACAACTCCACAGACGACACCTTCCATCTGTGCCAGGACACACCACAAACAATTGAACACATTATGACAGACTGTACCGCTCTAGCACAACAACGAACACAACACAACATCACTAGTGCGCTGAACCTGTGGTCCACTCCGCCGGCTTGCTCGATCAGGGTGGGCTGATCGGCTAAACAACAACAACAACAACTACACTGCACATGGGCAGACAATAGTAAACAAAGAGTGATACTATAGATTACAAAACAATAACAAGATTGAACAGTAAATTAGGGTTTGGTTTTGCATAACAACCAGATGTTACTTTGGACATTTCGAAGGAATTATAACTCTTTAGGCCATGGGTCCCCAACCTTTTTGTGCCGAAGAGCACATTCAAGACTACCGGTAGTGCGGCGGGCACCATTTACTTTTTCAAGGCAAATTTATAGTTGGACTTAATAATGAACAAAATACACACAAAAAAACATTTAATTCCTATGTAAAATAATGAACATAATACACACAAAAAAACATTTAATTCCTCTGTAAAATAATGAACATAATAGACAAAAAAAACAAGGATGGGCTAACTAAGAATCTTAAAAAAATTATCAAAAGATAACTTAATTTATTTATAAAGAAATAATTATTTTCAAATAAATGAGCATCTGTTTCTGTAAATAACTACTAACATTTAATAAAATGTTAAGTATGTTACGTATTTTAAATATTTAGTAACTAAATATTAAAAATATTTTACATACTTAACATTTTATTAAAAATTTAAATAAAAACATCAATCGTAGTCAGTCAATGGCGGGCACACGCAAAAGGGTCGGCGGGCACCATGGTGCTCGCGGGCACAGGGTTGGGGACCACTGCTTTAGGCCATGAAAAAATGAGATTTGTGATATTTGTACAATACTTATACTAATGGCTTATGATTCACTGTAAATAACCTGTCCACTGTTTTCAAAAGTTCATAGCAACGGTTGGTTGCTCAGGATATTATTTTTATGGAGCACCCTTTCTGGTTATTATCTAATTTGTGGTAACAGTAAATAATCTGAGTTTGTAGCGAAAATGTTGTTTCGTCCTAAAGCCTTTAATATTAAGTGAAGTCATTAAATACTGCCCAGAGCTTCTTCAGCTTGGCCTGTTAGGCCTACTTCAAGGGACTTCATTGTTTAAATGTGGCCTAACTAGGCCTAATTCAAATCATATGAAGTGCAATGTGCAAGTCTCTGTGAAGCCTAATACGGTAGGCTATATCGCTGCTAAGGTAGCAGCATAGCAGATAGGTCCAGATCTAGTGAAGCTAGCCAAATTAGGTTTAAATTGGCCTTTAAGCCTACATAAGCTTCGTCGTTTCCATTGCTTTTATTTCCACTGTTAATGTGCAGATACTGGTAGGTTTACTTAGGCTTACTAAGTTATTTTAATGGATACTAAAACGTTTGGTGATGCGAGCCACAGGGCGGGCAGATAAAATGGCTGTTGCTTTGTTGCTTTTAGCTTCTTTGATTGTTCTTTTATAATAGAAATATTGAATACTGTTATTATTATCTATATATATATATATATATATATATATATATATATATATATATATATATATATATATATATATATATATATATATTATATATAAAATTTTACTTTAGGTCTTGTTTCTAGGGAACCTGTTTAATTACAAATAAGAAAAGTAAACCTTTACGCTTCATTAATTTACTACAAACGTTACTGAATTTTTTCAGTCTTCATTGCTAAGCTAATATTAAATAAATTATCTTAGGAGATTTATGGGGTAAGGGGGACACTTCTTAGGGCTTTGAAAAGTTTGTATCAAGTTAGCGAATGCAAAGTAAGGACTGGACACAAAAAATTATGAGTGGTTTGAAGTAAGAACAGGGGTGAAGCAGGAAAGTGTTATATCACCACTCCTGTTTATAGCCTACATGGACACAGTAATTGCAAGTTTCAAGCGACGTCATGAAATGAATAATAATAATGGAATAATGGCATATGCAGATGACATTCTGGACGACAGAGAGAGAAGATATAGAACAAGCTTTAATTGATTGGAATGAATGTTTGAAGGAGGGGGGAATGGAAATGAATGTAGAAAAGACAGAAATATTAAGTGTATGTCGAAGAGACGAAGGGAAATTCGGAGTTCAAATAGGAGATAAGGAAATAAGAAATGTTGAAAAATTTAAATATCTAGGGAGTATGTTTACTGAAGAAAGCGGTAATATACAAGAAATAACTGAAAGAATTGCAAAGTTTAGTAAAAATGTCGGAATGTTATACACGCTACTGAGAGATGAACATATGCCCCTTGGGACTAAGGAAATAATCTTCGAAACAGTTTTAACACCAATACTGATTTATGGGTCGGAACACTGGAAAATGCGCATGGCATATCGAAGCAGAATTCAGGCCGCTGAGGACTATTCTGAGAAAGACGCGAAGAGATAGGATAAGGAATGAAGAAATAAGAGCCAATGTGGGAGTAACAACTAAGGTGAGGAGTAGCGTGGGTGTGTCAGAGAGCTTTGGGGTGGAAGTTGGTCTGCACCAAGGATCAGCTTTGAGCCCCTTCCTTTTCAATGTGGTATTCGATGTGTTGACGGACAGGATTAGAGGGAAGGCACCGTGGTGCATGATGTATGCAGACGATGTTGTGTTGAGTGGGGAGACGAAAGAAGAGGTGGAGCAGCAGTTGGAAAATTGGAGAGAGGCGTTGGAAAGTAGGGGGATGAGAATTAGCCGAAAGAAGACCGAATATATGAGATGTGATGTGCAGCAGGACCGAGGAGGGGAAGTGACATTGAGTGGAGAGCGTGTTAAGACGGTGGAGTATTTTAAATACTTGGGGTCAACAGTGGATGCAGAGGGGGGAGCAGAGAGAGAGATAAACTGTAGAATACAGTCGAGGTGGAAGAACTGGAGAGACGTATCAGGGGTGCTCTGTGATAAGAGGGTCCCAGTGAAACTGAAGGGAACGGTATTCAAAACAGTGGTGAGGCCGGCAATGTTGTATGGAATGGAGACTGTGCCAATGAAGAAGAGCAATGAAAGAAAAATCGATGTGGCTGAAATGAAGATGTTGAGATGGATGTGTGGAGTGACGAGGAGGGATAGGGTCAGAAATGAGCATATAAGAGGAACAGTGAAGGTGGCGGAAGCATCTAAGAAGGTGCAGGAGGCCAGGCTGAGGTGGTATGGACACGTCAGGACAAGAGAGGAGGAGTATGTGGGGCGCAGAGTGCTGGAGATGGAGTTGCCGGGACGGAGAAGAAGAGGAAGACCGAAGACGAGATGGAGGGACTGTGTGGTGGCGGACATCAGGGAGAAGGACTTGGAGGAGGACGTGGTATACGACAGAGGAGAGTGGAGAAGACGAACCAAAAACAGCGACCCCACGTAAAGATGGGATAATAAGCTGCGGAAGAAGAAGAAGAAGAAGTGGGAGTAACCCCAATTTTGAGAAAAATCGACGTTGCCAAATTGAGATGGTTGGGCCACTTGGAGAGAATGGAGGAGGGGAGAGCTGGGAGGAGGTGCTGGGAGTGGAGACCAGGGAATGGTAGAAGACCGCGAGGGAGACCGAGAAGGAGATGGAGGGACGAAGTGGAGGAGAGCTTGCGAAGTACGACTTGCCCAGCATGAAAGAGCTCGAAGGAACGAGAGTGCTGCTGGACAGGGCGGAGTGGTGAAGGAGGCTGGCTCCACTGACAGACTGACTAGCCTACCTGGGAGCTGAAGAATTGAAGAATTGAATTGAACATACAAAAAGAGATACAGTTACAATTAATCTACATTTTTCTTTTTCACTTTCATAAAATAAAAGTATTTAATTGTGTGGAGTTACAATTAGGTGAAAGTTCATTTTTGAACCGAAAGGTTGAATGCGGAAGTATTGTCGTTCACAGTGGGTTTTTTTATGTAATTTACAAGCTGTGCCTTCGGCACCCTACCCTTCGGGTAGGGCTTGTGTGCTTCGCACAGGCCGCCTTCGGCTAAGCGACAAAAGTTAAAAAAACGCCATTATCCCCATTACCTCGCTCTCCCCCATTACCCCCACCCCCACTCCCCCGTTACCCCCACCCCAACTCCCCCATTACCACCCCCCTCCCCCATTACCCCCACCCCTCTCCCCCCAGGGGAGAAGGGCTGGCACCTTACAACAATTGATCAACATTGCAATTGCATATGCACTCGAACATTTTGCGGTCATACTACTTTGGGAACTAAATAGTATGACACATATACTATCACTGATATCGTTTTCACCTGAAATGTATTCTTTTATAGCCGGACGATGTGCAACTTTATTTTTTTATATTTTTTTTTTAATTATTTTGTTTTCACTTTTTCACTTATTTTTTTTTATTGGTTGTAGATGCAATGATTCTGAAATATGTAGGTCTGTTAATTGGTTAGTGTCGATGGTGTCAGTAATATTTAAGTGTGACGCGTGTAATGGATGGTGTTTTTGAGTATGAATGTTCTCTAATGAAAGATTTTGAAAGTTTATGTTGAGGTAATGATGTTCTTGATAAAATACGAAGATATTCGTTTATTTTTAATTTTTAATATATGCAAAGCCTGCATTCATATTAATGAATTTTGATCCGAGATATGTATAAGGGAGCTATTACGAAGGTGCGAAGTAGTATGGGAGAGACCGAGAAATTTGAGGTACGAGTTGGTCTACAACAGGGATCAGTGCTGAGTCTGCTGATTTTTGATATTGTGATGGATGTGATCAGCAAAGACGTGATAGAGGAGTCTCCATGGACTATGATGGTTACTGATGACATCGTGTTGTGCTCAGAAAAGAGAGGGCGTGCAAGAGAAATTAGAGAGGTGGTGAGTAGCTCTGGAAACTAGAGGACTAAAAATAAGCAGAGAAAAGACCGAGTATATGAAATGTGCGCCTGGAGACGAACAAATAGGAAATGTCATGGTCCAGGAATTTATTATAAAGAAAGTATGGGAGAGACCGAGAAATTTGAGGTACGAGTTGGTCTACACCAGGGATCAGCGCTGAGTCTGCTGATTTTTGATATTGTGATGGATGTGATCAGCAAAGACGTGATAGAGGAGTCTCCATGGACCATGATGGTTACTGATGACATCGTGTTGTGCTCAGAAACAAGAGAGGGCGTGCAAGAGAAATTAGAGAGGTGGTGAGTAGCTCTGGAAACTAGAGGACTAAAAATAAGCAGAGAAAAGACCGAGTATATGAAATGTGCGCCTGGAGACGAACAAATAGGAAGTGTCATGGTCCAGGAATTTATTATAAAGAAAGTTAAAAGTTTCAAGTATCTGGGATCAATCATAGAGGAGAAGGGAGACATGGAAGGAGAAATAAACAACAAAATTCAAGCTGGCTGGAAAAATTGGAGAGAGGTATCGGGAGTATTGTGTGATAAGAAGGTAAATGTGAGGATGAAGGGAAAACTGTAATAAGACCAGCAATACTATATGGGGCAGAAACATGGCCGATGAAAAGAAGCCTGGAAAAGAAAATGGAAGTGACAGAAATGAAGATGCTCCGATGGATGTGTGGAGTGACTAGTAAGGATAGAGTGAGGAATTATTTAATAAGAGGAACAACAAAAGTAACAGAAATCTCCAAGAAGGCACAGGAAAGGAGATTGAGATGGTATGGGCATATCCAGAGGAGGGAGGAGGAGTATGTGGGACGACGGATGCTGAGGATGGAAATTCCAGGCACGAGGAGAAGAGGTAGACCTAGGATGAGGTGGCGGGATAGACTGAAGAAAGATATGAGTGAAAAGGGGTTGGAGGAAGTGGTGGCTCAAGAGAGAAGTGAATGGAGAAGAAGGATCTGCAACAGCGACCCCACATAGAAGTGGGCTAATAAGGCTGCGGAAGAAGAAGAATATATGCAAAGCCTATAATTTTATATAAAAATTCTTGAGATTCCGAATTAATACCAAAATACTATATAACTCTAATCTCCAAAAATCTTTTCAACAGAAACCTCAAAATGAAGAATTAAAAAAGAAAAAAGACTCTCAAGAAATTCTTTCAGTAAACAAATAAAAGAAAATATAAAAAACAAATTACAAACAGATATGTTAAAAAAAGTAAAAATAACTCATCATAAGAAACTGAACAAACAAGGACTTAATTCAAATCTACGATCAGTAACAACCAGTAAACCAGTAAAAATGTAGATTAATTTTAACTCTATCTCTTTTTGTATGTACATAAGATAATTATATTTAATATTAGCTTAGCACTGAAGATTGAAAAATTTCAGAAACGTTTGTAGTAAATCAACCTAAACACGGGAGATAATTTACGACTGCTATTCTCTGTTGCGTGTATGAAGATCAAGAGTACTCTAGCATGTGTAAATTCGTCCCAAGAAGATTTCTGTATTGGATTTTAGATATATTTCTAGTGTAAATTAAGGAAGAAGAAATAGAAGAAACAGAGTCCATATTAGAGCAATTTAGCAGACAGGCGGGCAATACATTTTCAGAACTCCAACAAAGAGAGCAACACAAAATTGCAGACGAAGTACAAGCACAAAATAACAGAGAATGTTCTTTTAATAGATTCACAGTAATAACTGAATCTACACACAATAAAACCAAAAGTTAGCAGCTGACGAGGAAGCTTCTAGCAGTGGCTGTATCCTCCAGCACGGGACACGTCAGCGCATCAACATCAACGCGCTGGTGGCCAAACTTCCTCAAATCTCCGGGCAACGGGCTGTCTACGGTTGGCTAGACTGGCAGTCGACGGCCTGTTGCGTGGCACGGTCAGAGTGCCGATCGGCTCCCGGGACCGGACCTATACCAGCGTGCTATTTTTTCATTTACGGGAGAAATTGCGTGTCGGACGTGCTCCCCGGACAACTCTTACTCTCTGGCGACATTAAGACTAATCCAGGCCCCACAGCCCCCACTACAACTTACACATGTCACCATACACAAAGACATACAGTAGACACAATAGGACCATGAGACACATACAGAAGCATAATATTAACATATTACAGCCAACGTAGATGGCCTCACAAACAAAATCATGCAGCTTAGGGAATTCGTACACAAACAAAACATTCACATAGCACTTATACAAGAAACAAAACTAAAACGCACACACAAAACGCCCACCATCCCTGACTTCACGGCGATCCGTCAAGATCGTACTGGGGGTCACGGGGGTGGAATCATCACTTACATACGTAAAAGCATTAGCTACACTGATACCACCCAAGACATTACAAACACAATCCAAGCAGATAACACGATAGAAATACAGGCAGTTAACATTAAAACACGCGCAAAACACAACACCACACTCATGAACATTTACATCCCACCAGATAGTTCACTTCAGGTGCCAGCCAATTACAATCCACAGTTACACAATCTGGCCTCTCTCACTAATGTCATCTTAGGAGGAGACTTCAACGCTAAATACACTAGTTGGTACCTGCACAACCAAAACAACACCAGAGGCGCTAACATAGCCACACAACTAAACAGCCTCTTCATTCTTAACAACACAGAAGAACATACACACATATCACATCAAGCAGGATACTGAAACTCCTCCCCAGACATAACGTTCTGTTCCCCCTCACTAGCAACACATACACACTGGAGAACAGAAAAACAATTGTCATCAGACCACCTGCCCATCATCATTACAACACGTTCTACACCCTGCCCCAACAGCCTTCGGCACACTTACAGAAATTACAAGAAAGCTGATTGGGAACAGTTCAAAATACAGACTGAGGAACAATTCACCACATTAAACAGCACACCTCTCATAAACATTAATACAACACTCAAGACATTCAATCAGATCATCAATAATGCAAACGAATACATACCCAAGGGCAACATTGGGAAATACAACCCAAATTACACTAGAGAAATAGGCCACCTCATAAAGAAAAGTAACAACCTCAAACATAGCACACAAACACCACACACAGAAGCCATAAAACAGTAGATACAACAGCTCAACACAGAAATAAACAACAAACTTAAAGAAAAACAAACAGAAACATTTAGGAAATTCATAACAACAATAAACCACTCCACAGATACAGCCAGGCTATACAAGACTATAAACAGCATTACCCACTCTAACAACGGCATTCACACCTCACACGCGGCTATCTGTTGCAGTCAAAAAAACATCCCAACATATACACAACAAGCTAACATTCTAGTTAATCACTACGCAAAGCTAAGTCATTTAAACAGAGACAACAGCCAGAAACACGCAGACAGACAAACAGCCAGACACAAGAAAACCTACAAATTCGACACGACCATTACACCCTTCAATACAGACCAGACCACCAAGATCATCAAAAACATTAAGAATTCGAAGGCTACTGGACCAGACAACATATCTAACATACACCTCAAACACTTGGGCCCACAGGGAATATTAGCTCTCACAAACATCAGCACATATTCATACCAACACTGTATTATTCCTAACATATGGAAACAAGGTAAAATTATTACACTACTCAAACCAAACAAAAATCCAACAGAACCAGCTTCCTATAGACCCATTACTTTACTATGCACACCTTCCAAAGTAACAGAAAGACTAATCTTACAAATCACCAACCCACACAAACCACTATCGCCTACTCAACATGGATTCAGACCTCACCACTCAACCACGACATTACTCACTAACTTCACGCAGCACATCTCTTAGGATAGCATTTGATGCTATCCTACACTTCCCTCTCATAAACAAAATACTCAACACAAACATGCACAATAACACCAAAAGGTGGCTGAGCAATTATCTTTCAGGAAGATACTCACATGTCACATTTAATGGCAATTCATCCATAAACAAGCTTTTTCCGAATGGGGTCCCTCAAGGCTCCGTTCTCTCACCAACACTATTCAACTTATACATGCATGACATTCCAACACCCATAGATAACAAGCATACCTTATCATCATATGCAGATGACATCACTCTAACATCCACCCACAACAACATCGACACCGCTACAAATAACCTACAAACATACAGTACATAAACAGTATACAGGACTGGCACACACAATAGACCACCAGATAACTCCACAGCTTACACTAAACAGCACCAACATTCCACACACTCACAGGACCAAAACACCTGGGGTCACATACAACACATCATTATCTTTTGCAAACCACATTCAAGACATTAAAAACAAATGTACGTCAAGACTTAACACGCTTAGGGTACTAACAGGCACAAACTTTGGACACCAGCAGGAAACAACATCACTCATATACAAACAATATATTCGCTGAGTTATGGACTATGCTAGCCCATGCTGGGCACCCATTATCTCAAACACACACATAAACACCTTACAGACAATACAAAACAACGCACTTCGTATCATTACAGGATGTACTCAAACAACACCAATAGAACACCTGCACACAGAAACAAAAATACTGAAAGTTAGGGAACATTTAGACATGAGGGGAACACAATTCATGGCAGCAGCGACAATTAACCCACAACACCCTTGCTACTACATGTACAATCATGCACCAACACCTCGCACCATTAAGGTAACACCGGAGAGACATTATAACCAAATACTCAATTCCATACCACGCCCCACAGACACCACACAGTACAGAAAACACATACACACACAAACCTACACAAAGCACTGACACGACTCGGTCCGAATGCGGTCCTAGGTGCGAAGCTACCACCCATTGACAGGTCAGAGACCAGCCTGAGCAGATCGGATCGAGTTAACTTAGCACGGTTCCGATGTGGTCATCACCCCAACTTACGGACATATAAACACAGACTAGACAACTCCACAGACGACACCTGCCACCTGTACCAGGACACACCACAAACAATTGAACACATTATGACAGACTGTACCGCTCTAGCACAACATAGAACACAACACAACATCATTTGTGTGCTGAACCTCTGGTCCACTCCGGAGAGGGCGATCGGTTACCTGCGTGCCGCCTGCTTGCTCGACCAGGGTGGGCTGATCGGCTAAGCAACAACAACAACAACAACAACAACAACCAGTAAACCCTGATAACGTTGTTCTCAATCTTTCTGACAAAATGCTTTCAAAAGATGAAAATAAATTATCATTATTAGAATTCGATGTTTAACGTCTGAATTTTAAGCTAAATTAGCGTAAATATTTCCTATCTTTCAAAAGATTACTTCATCAACTGAAAGATTTACAACTAATCAACAACTGAAAGTTTCCTTCCTTCAAATTATACATTTTAAACATTGCAAACGAGTACTTTTATAATTTTAAACCGAACAAAATATCCTTACCTCTCATAAATTAGAAAATGGCATAAAACAATTAAAACAAATAGTAAATGATAACTCATAATTTCACAACCTGATAAAGGAGAAGGAATAGTAATTATGAGTAAGGAAGATTACACTAGCGAAGTAAAAACAATTTTGTCTGATCATACAATACAGTAGTTAAGAAAAACGAAGATTCAATAACAATCTCGCCTAAACTCGAAGATAAACGGAATCACTTTCACAAAAAAAATTACTTGATTAACATCATTGGTGGGCAAATTACTAAGATTTCATAATCGAGAATAAGTAGAATTACTTTCCGAAAATAGTAATCAAGTAGAAGTAAAATTACTAGTTTAAATAAGTAATTGACTAAAAGTAAAAATTACCGATGTCTGAAAAGTAACTAAAAGTATAAAGTAGAAATTACTTCTCTGGATTAATTATATATTGCTCTTCAATGTCGATTTTTATTTACATAACACAAATTTGCAGCATTGATATTCTAGTAATATGATTATAATTTTAACTCGTAGTTAATGCATTCGTGATTCACTATAATGTTAAATTGCGGATATTACTGAAGTTTATACATTACATTACGCAAGGAACACTACCACTATAAAAAAGTAATTGTATACATTTTTACAAAAGTAATGAAGTAAAAAGTAGTTACTCTTGATACATTTTTAATTGATTATAAATGAAAAGTAGTCGTTCAGGAAAGTAGTTCGTTGCTTGCTCACCACTGATGGACATATTGTAAATGAACAAACGAGATCTATACATCCATAAACTCTTCAAGATCTGCACCAGGAATTCTTTATGGCGTACCAAAAATACATAAGAGAAATATTCCCGTCAGATGTATTTTGCATAGCATAAACGAAATGTACGGAAATAACGTATCTAATTTCTTTAATTTGACTAAATAGGAATTCTCTAAACTTTTAACGCTAGCTGCATCTGACGCATATTTCAACGAATCAATTCTCTTGCAATGAGATTCCCCTTTACCGCAACTCTGGCGAACATTTTTCTATGTCATAAAGAGAAAATTTGCCTACAAAAGTGTCCTGATAACATTAAACCAAAATTCTACAAAAGATACGTAGACGATACATTTCTTCTATTCACAAATCGAGACGATTCTGATGATTTCCTTATTTAGATAATCAAGGTCCACATATCCGATTTACTAAGCCTGAGCAGATCGGATCGAGTTAACTTAGCACGATTCCGATGTGGACATCACCCCAACTTACGGACATATAAACACAGACTAGACAACTCCATAGACGACACCTGCCACCTGTGCCAAGACACACCACAAACAATTGAACACATTATAACGGACTGTACCGCTCTAGCACAACAACGAACACAACACAACATCACTAGTGCGCTGAACCTCTGGTCTACTCCGGAGAGGGCGATCGGTTACCTGCGTGCCGCCGGCTTGTTCGATCAGGGTGAGCTGATCGGCTAAACAACAACAACAACAACAACAACTAAGGAAGAAGAAACTATTGAATAACTGAATTGAATTGAATAACCTTTATTAATAATAAAATAAATACAGTAGTCTTTTTACAATTTACAGTTTTTACAATGACATGAATAATTGTGAAGCTCGACTATTTATTTTTTATTTAATTTGGCCCTTAAGCTTTAGCCTTTACTGGGCTCTCTAATAAAAATTTACCCTTTCTTGATATTAAAATTAGCAAAAGAGAAAACACATTTCATATTTCTACCTACAGGAAACCCAACCACACAAGTTTAGGTACCAGTTATTTTAGCAATACACCTTCTTTTCACTTTTCACCAATCTCTTGTTAGGCCCGAGGGCCTGTCAGGGGTAAAGCCCCACAAAACTTCGCCATGCAGGTCCGTTCCGAGGTTCCACCCGAGTTTCTTGAGCGATTGCAATACACCATCGGCTCACTAAATCTGTCTGGCTTCTTCGGGTCTGCTAATTAGTATCATCAGAGCACCTATAGCTTCCAAAAAGGTTACAGGTTCCATCATCGTCAAATTCAAGCAGGATACTTTGTAGACGTCTGTAGACTAAGGTGTACAGTACTTTTAAGTATAAAATTGTACCCATCCCACAAAGAGAAACTTTCGAATGCCCTGATTTCGTTTATTATATATTCTTTTGATTGTATCCGCTGCCCAGAGAATTATATTGGTAGCACAAGCCGCCAATATCAACTACGAATAAACGAACACCTTCGCATTTCATCAAGAACATCGTTATCTCGACATAAACTTTCAAAATCTTCCATTGGAGAACATTCATACTAAAAAAATCACCCATTATAGTAACACGTCACATTTAAATATTACTGACACCATCAACACTGACCAATTAACGGACTTACATATTTTAGAATCATTACACAAATTACATAAAAAACTCACCATGAACGACAATACTTCCGCATTCAACTTTTCGGTTCAAAAATGAACTTTCACCTATATTGTAATTGTAACTCCACATAATCAAATAATTTTATTTTATAAAGGTGATAAAACGTAGATTAATTTTAACTGTATCTTTTTTTGTATATACATAAAATAATTATATTTAATATTAACTTCGCACTGAATATGGAAGAAAGTCAGAAACGTTTGCAATAAATTAGTGAAGCATGATACAAGGTTTAGTTTTCCTATTTATCATCAAATTTAGGTTCCCTAGAAATAAGAACTAAAATTAAATTATACTGTATATATATATATATATATATATATATATATATATATATATATATATATATATATATATATATATATATATATATATATATATATATATATATTATGAATATATCAGTGTCAACACTTAACGGTATAAGGGCTCATTACCAACACGGAAACATCAAGCTTAACATCTAAAATTGAAATATTCACACCCTCCCTTCACCCGCCCCCACAACCCCAATTCCAGACTCCCACGAGTAAAAAGGAAAAGACATTATCTCGTTCGAGGGGTGGGGAAAAATGTTAAAAAGAAACCATTGAAAAAAGATCGTAAAACTTTAAAAAGGAAAAAAAACCATTCCCCTATTATAATTTTTTTTTTGTGAAGGGCTCTTTGGTGGGTATTGCGTATGCTGGCTGTGGATATGAGGAGCGGAGGTGATTTGGGTATAAAAAAACTAACTGTAGAACGCTGTAAGCGATTTTACTGGGTAGTGCAGAAGATTACAAATATGTCGTTTTAGTGTTAAGTACCAAATATGTATTTGAGAATATACATACAATGTACGTAATTCTCGTGTGTATGTACAGAATTGCACAGTGTACTGTAATGCAGTCACGTACACCCGCCTGTCATTTAAATTGGTGCCCTTACCTCATTACACGTATAGGAATTTATTATTATCATAAATATTATTATTTTTATTGCCATGATCATTATCATTATATTATTAACAGACATGTTATGGTTACGTATTATTATTATTATTATTATTATTGTTACTGTTATTATTAACATCATTGTTATTAGCTTGATCTTCCTCAACTTGTCAAAAGCATTTGGTACACTTTCGTAAGCTAAAATCTTATTGAATAAACTTCACATATATAAAACAAGAGAAAATATCCTCGATTGGTTTAAATCACATCTGTCAAATCGTCATCAGTACATCAGATTAAAATATAATTATTTCGACAAGGCGATGCTAGCTAGTGGAGTTCCACAAAGAGCTATTTTGCCCCATTACTATTCTAATTCACGTCAACGATTTATGTTTCGCAACCACATTAAATTGCGTACAATACGCAGATGATTCCACACCTACTTCCTCCCATCATAACTCAGATTTCTGATTAATGAAACGAACAGGCAATTATAAAATGTGTATAAATGGATGTGTGCTAATAAACTTTTATTGAACGTGACATAGTCATCTTATACGATTATTACCACAAAACATATTAATACAAACTGTCAAATAAAATTGGGAATACTACTCTTGTAAGGGTGAATGAGGTTAAAGTACTTGGGGTTAATTTAGACGAAAAATTAAATTTCAGAAGTCGTGTATGACATCAAATCCAAAATATCAAGATTTCTCTTCATATTATCTAAACTATAAAAAGCCCCTTCCTCAAAACGCACTCTTTACCCTATATTATATTTTTACCCATTCACGTTTATTATATTGTATTAAAACATGGTGTAGCTCAAAGAAATGTACATAACATTCTTTGAAGTTATTCATGAAAAAAAATGCCTACGAACTCTCTCCAATAATGACAACAAAGTCATACTTCCCCAAATTCAGTGTTGTTGTCAATATGTTCAAAGTTATCAATAAAAATCAACATACATCGGCCATTCAAAGAGCAATCACTCCCCCATCAAATACACCATCGTTAGAACTCACCCACATAGAGGATTTTCGATGTCAATCCGTGGGCAAAGAGACGGTGTCCCGTATTCTCGAAACTGAAACTTGGCAATCCTACACTAAATGTATTTCGCAAATCACTAAATGTACTTCATTAGCTTCTACTGATGCGTTGGGACTGCAAAAATGGGGTTTATTAATAAATATAAAATTAATAAATAAATATGAAATAATAAATATAAAATTCAAATTCAGATAGGCTGCAGCGAAACGCCTGTGGGAGAGACCAGGGAAAATACTTTGATATCTGTTCCTGAAGTAAAGAGGTTAATTAAAGAGTTAAAGACTGGTTCAGCGTCAGGGGTAGATGACCTATCCGAATGAGCACGTAAAATATGCCGATGACGTGGTGTGTTTGCATATATCATTGCTTTTCTCAGCCATGCTTGCTTATAGTTATACTTATATCCCTGCAGAGTTCATGAGGGTATATACAGTATCTTGCCTCTTCTCAAAAATAAGTATGGGACATTCTGTCCAGCAATAATTACAGACCTATTGCTGTCGCCTCCTACTTCTCGAAACTACTAGAGAAACTCTTGTTACACTGATTAAATGATTATTTATGGACATCTAATCAATTTGGTTTTAAAAGGTCCCACTCAACTGATCTGAGTATCTAAGTATTGAAGGAAATTATATTTAAATACACTGACAGTAATTCAACTATATATAGCTGTTTCCTAGATATAAGTAAGGCATATGATAGAGTGAACTACAATATTTTATTTAAAAAACTAGAAGACAGGAAAGTTCGAATGTACATATTACATTTGTTGAAATTTTGGTATTCCCACCAATCTTTTACTGTTAGGTGGGGCAATGAACTATCCGAGTGTTTTGGTTCCTCTTGTGGGGTGAGACAAGGCTCTTTGCTCTCTCTCCTCTGCTGCTTAATGTGTATATTGATGGATTAATTGCTTCACTTAATGAGGCAATAGTTGGATGTTGGATAGATAACACAAAGAAAAATAATTTAGTCTATGCCGATAATATGGTATTAAAAGTCCTTCTGTTAACCCTTTAAGGACTGAAGATGCCAGTTGCTAACGTTTCAAATACACGCATTCATAACTTAACCCTACAAAAAATTCAGGGCTGAAAGGGTTAAAGGTCTTGATTGTCTGCTAAAAGTCTGCGAATTATACTCATAGAAACATGATATTCTTTTTAATGTTACAAAAACTAAGGTTATGCAATTCCATCGTAAAAGTTCTAATCAGCCAGCTGATATTAGTTTCAAAATGAGAGGTGAAGCAATAGAGGAAGTCCAAGAATTTAAGTATTTAGGTGAAACTATCACCAGCTCCTTGAGTGATGACTCAGATATAAGAGAACAATATCGAAGCCTCTGTGCTAAAACGAATATGACTATAAGGAACTTCCGGTTCTGGACAAGTGAAGCAAAGACTCTCTCGTACTTTCTGCAGTAATACTGTATATACGGACAGCAATTTTGGGTGAATTATGTAAAAGGTTCTGGCAGAAACCTAAATTTGCTACACAACAGATCTTTTAGACTTCTACATAAATTACCTTCTTTTTGGACCGCTCGGAAGGGAGAACACTCTGTGGCCAGTTCAACTGCGACGAAGATTTTGGTCCCGTTTGCCACCACTTACCCATGCGAAGCAAGATTTTCTGCCATGTTATGTGTGAAAAGTAAAGAGAGAAACAGGCTGCAGCCAGGAAACGACATCAGATGTGCACTCACGAAGCTGTGGCCGCGCCTGGATCAGATGATGAGCGATAGGAAGTGACACTTTGCCAATGAATGAATTGTTTCTGCTGTGTGTGTTGCTGTTCGGCAATGTTGCAGTGGTGTTTGTAGTTTGACAAATTAAAATGTGACTGAAATAATGAGTTTCTTTCTCCATTCCAGGTAAAAAAATCAATTTGTGGTGTTCTTCTGATTGAACAACGGTCCAAGGTAACGAAGACTTGAAACTTTTTCAGAATGTGGGAACGTTGAAAACTAAGTGGGAACCCCCACAATAAGGGTACTTGAAAATATATTTGAAGGATTTAAATATGTTAAATAGACAAAATATAAGTTAGTTAAATAATATAAAATTGGTAAGAATGCGTATTCAAAAGGATTTTTAAGTTCCAGGTTCACGATTCAGAAAGCCATAAAAACATTCTCGTCAAACACAATGATAAATGGAAGGCCACGAACGAGTGGAAACAAGAGAGAGTTAGTTAGAGGCATTCAGACAGAGAGTCGGAAGCAGTTTGTCACGAAGAGAGGATCGTAAACAGTTCATCTTAAGATCATTTTTGCTCTCCCTTGTTAATTTGTTTTCAATATTTCGATCCAAGCCGTGGGAAATAGGGTCTACTGTATATTTAATGAATTAATAACAGTAAATTCATTTAATTTCCCCCTAGGGACGACGAGAGTGAATTCTTTCCGAAGCCCAAGGCTTCTATTCATGTCACGCGCTAGGCCTGTATTGTTTCTGTAGGCTTACTCGTTTCCAGATCAAGGATTGTCCTTGTTTATTAACTGTATAACATAAGTTTAATTTAATTTAACCTGTGAATGAACATAACATTAAAAGTATAAAACTTAGTTGTGTTTCATAACAAACAATGGAGTGGAGGTCTTATATTTGTGGTTTAAAGTTAAAATCATCTTAGTGTTTTATAACAACAGTGAAAGGTAAATCCTGAAATTATAAATAAACAATGTTAGCTTACTCAGCTGAAGTTAAGTGAAAAACTAATACGAAGAAAGACATCATTGAGTTCACGCTACCACTTAAATTGTCACATCTCTTAAATGTCGAAAAAGTTGCGAGTGTTCGCGCTACCGCTACCGTGTCATGTGTAACATCTGTATTTTGCATTAATGTCGGTGCATTTACAAAGTGCAACTTCGTCACACCCACCCACACACGGAGCAATGAATCATTTTCATTCATAGGGGTATCCCCGGGAGAGAAATCCCGAACCCTTCAGATATGTAAGTTTACTGCTGCCATTTTTACCTTACACCCTGTATTTATAATACAGGGTGTGTATAAAGTAACGCAAGTAAAGAGACAAACCCGATTTGAACTGGTTTAAACTAGTTTAAACTCGTTTTTATAGCTCGTAAAAACATTTTCAATACTCTTATAAACCTTGCTGTCGAATATACAGTTATTATAAAGTACGTGTAATAAATATTACTCGTCCATGTTCATTCGCGTTGATATAATTCAGATGGGATTTGTCTCTTTACTCTCGTTACTTTATACACACCCTGTATGTTAATTACATTAAGCACTTTTAATTTCGTAATTTATTCTTTTTAATATTTTTTTATTAAGCATCATTTATTTTTTTACTAAACATACAATAAATCATTCAATTTAAAATTATGTAATATTTTGTAAACTATATTTTATTTATTATTATTATTATTATTATTATTGATATTATTATTATTATTATTTGTTATCACTATTGCTATCACTTGCCACTTTCACTTCTATGTAATAACGAAGCTAAGTGCCATTAATGTTGCCTATAAATCCTTCATGCTTCCAAGGGCATATTCAGATGAGAGTACTCTGAATATATTAATGTCATAAAATATTTATAAATTGTAAAGCCTCTCTTACTTTATTCTTTTCTGAATAAAGATTTTTAAAATTTTTAAAAATTATTATTATTATTATTATTATTATTATTATTATATACTAAACCACTATATTTATCATATTAATTCAAAATATTATGTATAATGTATTATATAATGTATATTCTTAAAGTTCATGTACAGGTTACGAAAAAATGTTCCCCCAGAAAGCTAAACATTCTTAAAAGCATAACAAATTAGTAATTGGTAATAACTTTTTTATTTCTGTCACCAAAAATAATAAAATATCCAAAGAAAAAAGAATAGTACTAATTAGTAATTTTTTATGCTTTTTATAAAGTTTGGCTTTCAAGGCGAACTTTTTTCCTGAAACTGTAGGGTACGTAAGAAAATTCAAAAAGTGCTCATTTTACTACAAACATTTATAAAAGTCTTGTTATATAACAAACTGCTTTTAAAAAGTAGTATATATATATATATATATATATATATATATATATATATATATGACATTAGACAGCTAGAAGGGATTCAGAGAAGCTTCACAGCGAAGATCAAGGGGTGCAAAGAACTAAATTACTGGGAAAGGTTACGCGAACTAAATCTATATTCACTGGAAAGGAGAAGAGATACACCATCATTTACACTTGGAAAATAATGGAGAAACTAGTCCCTAATCTTACTCTGAACCTTGTAACTCCCCAAACAACGGTGGAAAGTAGAAAAGGAAGATTGTGTCGTGTTCCCAAATTAAAGGCGAGACAGGGAACGTCTTTAACCCTGAAAGAAAATAGTTTTGTTGTGAGAGGACCAAAACTTTTTAATCAGCTGCCCAAAGACCTAAGGAACACGAATGCTGTTGCAGCGGACATCTTCAAAAGAAGATTAAACGCTTGGCTCAGAACAATCCCTGGTGAGCCGGACGTACCTGGCTATATGAGGTGGAGAGTACAAGAAACCAACTCACTACTTCACCAGGCCAAGTCGAGAGGAAGGGCGACAAGCTTGACCTTCGTAAAATGAGGAATCATCGCACGGAACCTTTGAAAGGTTGGAAGGAAAGGTATATATACAGGGTGCCTCAAAACAATGTTACCACTTATATGGCACTGATATGTCATTACTTACCATTTATAGTTTGTGTGTGTAGTTTTTCTTTTCTTTATGTAAGTATTTGTGTGTTTATTTGCTTGTCTTTAATAATAATGTCGTTTTTTTCAGGGATTGTGAGTGATTAATGAGTGAACCCCATTCAGTGGAAATGGCTACAAGGTTTACATTAGAACAACACATTGCTCTAATGTAAATCTTGTAGCCATTTGTACTCTGTATATATATATATATATATATATATATATATATATATATATACAGGGCGTCCCAAAAAAAATGTATACACACTTTAAATAATTATAAAGGCAGTGTTTATTAAAATACATTTCATTTTCAAAATGTAATAGAATCTACAGACATTATTTAATTGTTTTGTCAACGCCTGTTTTCAAACTGACGTCCGTTCTGGTCCAGGCACTGCTGATAACGCGAAGCAATGGAATCGCAAACATCACGAAACATTTCGTTTGGTATTTGTGTGCATTCTCGTTCAATGGCTGCTCTCAATTCAGCGACTGTTGCAGGTTTATAGCGTAGACTTTGTCTTTTAAGTATCCCATGAAAAAAAGTCTAGTGGTGTGAGGTCTGGTGAACGCGGAGGTATTCTACGAAACCCCTTCGTCCAATCCACATCCACATCGTGCCAAGTACCACTCGCAATACTCCACTCTTCGGTCCGGATCATCTTCATTAATAGCATGGACTAATCTTGGAATGTAACTTTTCCATTGACAGCGCTTCAAAATGCGTTGGACAGACGATTCTGAAATTCCTACCTCACGACTCGCTTGCCGCACAGATTTTCTTGGACTTTGGTGATACGTTTCCAGTACTCTTTCTTGCTTTGTGGGGCTTGTCGATGTCCGTGGTCTTCCGGAACGCTTCTTGTGGACATTCTGAACAGTTCCATCGGCTTCAAACTTATCTCTAATTCGAGTGATGGTAAGTCGCGTTGGTGGATCTGTTTGAAACTCCCTCCTAAACTGTCTTTGCACTTCAACTGCGTTTTCACACTTCCAGTAGCATTTTAGAATGAATTTCCTTTGTTCAAAGCTTAGTCTGACTGCCATTATTAATTCTAATGGTTTAACTTGGAAAGAAAGAAACATCAATTGAGCTATCAGCTGTTAAAGTGTGTATACATTTTTTTGGGACGCCCTGTATATTATATATATATATATATATATATAGTATGACCGCAAAATGTGAGAGTGCAAATTGCAATGCAATGTTGTTCAATTGCTGCAAAGGGAGAGGGGGTTGGCGCCTATGGAGGAGGGGGATTGGTACCCATGGGGGAAAGGGTATGCAAGCAAGGGGGAGGGTGTTTAGCCACCAAACTGCATGGAGAGGGAGAGCGGTTTGGTCCCAGAGAATGACCTCCCCCCAAAAGGGGTTCCCTAACCTAGGAAGGTAACCTAAGAGAGAGAAGAGAGAGAAGAGAGGAGAGAGGAGAACTTTTCGTAGTCATATCTCGTCCCATACTTGTCCTCTCGACCTCAGCAGCTGGCTTAGAAGTCTCAATCAGCCAGTTGGGTTAATCTGGCTTAGAAGGCGTAAATGGCTTGTTTAGAAAGGAGTATATCTTCTATATACTATATGTCCCACAAAAAAGTACACCCAACTTTAGATTGTACTAACTCCTCCAAAAATTGAGATATTTTGGATCTGTTTGTTTGATTTAATATAGCAAATTATTCTTTGTTAACGTTCAAAATTTATTCATGTTTAAACGATTTAGTGTTTAAGCATCTGCTTTTAACTGAAGGGTACAGCAAAATGGGTTGCGCCGAATGATCATTTCTCCCAGCCAGATAGCTCCTCTTACTTTAACCAATGTGCTACTTTTTACGTCGAAGGATATTGCAAATATTTTTTTTAAATAATTCGAACTTTGTATCTAAGATACGAGTCATACATATAAATGAAGAATCTGAATTACTAAATTTATAAATAACTTTGAAACCCTTATCATGCAGTTTACACGAAGGCAGCGCGTTCTCATGGTCACAACTTATCTGCAAACTAAAAGCTTAAAACAAGTTCAGAATACCTTCGAACTGCAATTTCCCGATAGAGCTTCTCCAACTAAACATACAATTTTGAAGAATGTTCGGAAATACAAAGAAGAAGGAACGGTCCTCAATTTGAACAAAGGACGTTCAGGCTATCCGAAGACGGCAAGAAGAGACGAGAACATTCAGCATTCAGCCCTGACTTGACCCCGTGTGATTACTTTTTATGGGGTCATTTGAAAAATAGAGTATTTGCATCACAACCTATCAATTTAGATGATTTGAGGACTCGCATCACAGCTGAAATCAACTTGTTAAAAGACAATCCAGATCTTATCAAAAGAGTGATGGGGAAGATGAGAGCTCGACTCCAGATTTGTATCGATAGGAATGGCGGTCATGTTGAAAGAAAACGAAACTAAGCATAACTTTTGCAATAAAGAATAAAGAAAAATCTGCTTTGTATCTTATTAAAATTATGTTAAAGTATCTATTATTATGCATTTCTCTTTTCATTACATCGATAGCACACACATTATTTTTTCATTGACCAATTTTGCGCAATCCATTTTGTTGTACCCTTCAGTTAAAAGCAGATGCTTAAACATTAAATCGCTTAAACATGAATAAATTTTGAACGTTAACAAAGAATAATTTGCTATATTAAATCAAACAAACAGATCCAAAATATCTCAATTTTTGGAGGAGTTAGTACAATCTAAAGTTGGGTGTACTTTTTTGTGGGACATATGGTATATAAGTAGTAGCGACAAAAAAGTGTCCGTCTGTCTGTCTGTCACGGGGAGGGTAATGGAGGTAAATGGGGGAGAGGGGTGGGGTAATGGGGGAGAGGGGGTGGGGTAAGTGGGGGAGAGGGGTGGGGTAATTGGGGAGAGGGGTGGGGATAATAGGGAGGGGGTTATCCCCCAAGTGGTATAGCGACCAAAAAGGTGTCCGTCTTTCCGTCTGTCACGGGAAGGGTAATGGAGGAGAGGGATGGGGTAAATAGGGGAGAGGGGTGGTGGTAATGGGGGAGAGGGGTGGGGGTGAATGGGGAGAGGGATGGGGGTAATTGGGGAAGAGTGGGAGGCAACGGGAGAGGGGTGGGGGATAATGGGGGGTTTTTTTGGGGGAGAGGGAGAATGACCTCCCCCAAAGGGGCAACCCAGGCACCAAAGGAGAAATCATATATGATTTAAAAGCTAATGCAAGGGTGGGGGTAAATGGGGAGATGGGTGGAGTAATGGGGGAGGGGGGTGGGGGTAATGGGAGAGTTGTTATCCCTAAGTGGTATAAAGAGGGGTGAGGGGGTTTTGGTGAAGAGGGAGAATGACCTCCCCCAAAGGGGTAACCCAGGCACCAAAGGTGCCCTTGCCGTAGGCGAAAAAAAAATAAATAAAAATAAAAACGATTTGAATAATTAAAATTTAATACAATTAACCCACCCCAAGCAAGTGCTGAGCATAATAACAGCTAGAAAACTCTACAACTTGGGGGGGGTGTAAATGAGGAGAGGGGTGAAGTAAATGGGGAGAAGGGAGTAAGGGGTGATGGGGAGAGGGGTGGTGGGGGGTTCTTGGCGAAGCCAAGCTGGCGATAGCTAGCATATATATATATATATATATATATATATATATATATATATATATATATTCATGGAGAGAGAGTGATCATGCTGGCCCACAAAGAGACAGAGGCGTACCGAAGGGGAGGGCGACAGGGGCGATCGCCCCCACCTTGAGCTAATAAATTATTATTTTCCCAGTAAAATTGCTAGGTTACAACAGGATGAGAATGAAAATGAAAAAATTTCGGCACCTTCGGCGCTAACGCTTGCCTCCCCTACTACTAAAAATCTAAAATGGCCTAAGATCTCGAAAACTCTTAATCCGGCTCTGAGAATAAGTTTCTTTTGTAAAGGTAACAGTCCAAGGAAATGCTTAATTTCGAAATTAGCACTTTTTTATTCTTATGTTAATACAAATCTGAGCATCTTAATTGCGGTTTGCATTGAATATTATGTTACTAATCAGATTTTTATTATAATTTTTATATTTTTTATAATATAATTTTTATATTTTTATTCATAATATGTCTTAGCAGAAGCTAGTTAATCATCTCTAACTGAACGATAAGCTCATCATGAACGTAAGGAGTTCCAAAAAATCTTAGCCCCCCCATTTGCAGCTTACATGTTTACTTATATCGAAATAGTTTTTAGTGATTATAAAAATATATAAAATTCTTTATTTATTGCAGGTATTAAAATTACTCTAGCTCATAAAGTGATAATATAATGGCTTCTCATTAATTGGTGATTCGGAGAGGCAACGTGTGATAGATCGCATACGAGCAATAACATTTCGGGAAGCTCGTGATGCTGGAGCCACCTTTATAACACGTTCATGGGTTGCCAAAAAGTTGCGAAGAAGTGAGGACTTCGTCAAAAGAAATTGGAAAAAAACTTTGGATGAATGTGAAATGGATACAACCAAATCTGGGCGCCCAAATTTGCCACTCTCTCAGGAAACAAAGGACATCATTGAAAGCGGTACGCGTAAGCGGAAAAACAGCTGTGCTAAACTTTCTAGAGAGATCGAAATGTTGAGATGAAAGATCGTTAGTGGTGAGATCATTCGACTGTACCGTCATAGGCAAGGTTTAAAGCCTTGGCATGAACTTCCAAAGCCAAGAAAAACTCAACTTAACATCGATGACAGAATGTGGTTTGCCCATTATCTTGAAGATTGGGATGTAGGTAATTTCATGCATTTAGCTGTCTCCGATGAATTTTTTGTTTACGTAACACGTCGGCCTAACTACCAAAATGATCGAGTGTGGGCCACAACACCAGATGAAATCGATGACAATGAACATTATCGCGAATTATTAAAAAGTCCAGACTGTGTTGGTGTGTTTGTTTTGTTCACTGCAAAGAAGCTCATGTGGGTGCTGAAGCCAAATGGTCGGAGTTGGGATGGACAGTATTTTCGTGATATTATTCTATCCCAGCATGTCATTCCTTTTCTAAGAAACCCAAACAATGTTATGGATGTCGATCAGGTCACACTTCTGTACGATAAGGCCCCCTGCTTTAAGGCATTAGCCATTCAACAGTTGTTGCGAACCATGAGATCGATTTCTTTGGAAATGAAGAATGGCCAGGAAATTCTCATGACCTGAACGTCTGTGAACACATTGGATCAGTTATAAAGGACAAGGTTGAATGTCTCTTGTTTCAAGAACCTGCAGCAAATCGATTTTTGAAGGATACAATGACGCAACACATTGAAACTGTTTTAGCAAATTTGCGTAACGATCAAGATCTATTCACGTCACTTTTGGCAAGCTACCCAAAGCGAATTCAGACTGTCTTGGAAGCCAATGGCGGGAACACCAAGTTTTAATTGTTTCTCATTAAATGCAGGATTAAATTCTCTTTTGTAAGGTATGTTTAGTTTTACTGTACCTCCTCTAATGGTTTAGGCAATGGGCGGGGGGGGGGGGGGGCTAAGGTTTATTGGAGCCCCGTACATAAAAATTATTTATCTCTATTTCAATTATACTTCTACGATTAGTTCCAAATTCGCCCCCTCTTGGCAAATTCCTGGGTACTCCCCTGCAAAGAGAAAAAGAAAAAAATATTGAATTAAAAGCACACATACACTTCGTATATAAACAGATGCATGTAAAGAAGAATTGTTCTATCCCAATAGCAAAATATATACGAGCATGCCTTCCTTAGAATACCAACCGCACAAACACCAAAAGTCATCCTTAGAATACCTCCCCATAACCATCAGCACAGCACCACCACCAATAGACCGACGAGGTCTCTGTAAACGACCAAATTAATAGACGAAGATATTAAACATAAACGTATTAAAATACATTTATGGGGACAAGGTAGATCGATAATAAATGCAAATAACTTCACTTTTTTATACAATAAGATCTCAAAGAAATGGCAACGCCAATAGTTTACTCTATTGAACTTCTTGTAGCAAAAAACCACCACGAGGCCAATGTGTTGTGTGGTAGGCGCTCTTTTAAACAAAAACTCGCATATAATAAACCAAATTTAATGCAAAAACAAATTTTCATCTTAATATACAAATTTATCTTTAAACTCTAACATAAAAAACCATCAATATAATTTTTAAACAAAATAGAATTTAAATTAGGGCTAACTATTTAATTTCTCGTCAATTAGTGAATTATCCAAACAGCGTGTTATTTAAAACAAATTTTCGCGTTAATATGCAAATTTATAAGCACACCGGACAAAAAATTAGTCACCCCTCTCAGAATGTACCTAATAACGTGTGACGGCGCCTCTGGCCTTGATAACCGCACGAATCCGGCGAGGCAGAGACTCTACGAGGTTGTGCATGTACTGAACATCGATTTGCTGCCACTCGTTCATCAGCCGGTCCCGAAGTTCCGCCAGAGTCCGTGGGTGTCTATTCCTGCGCTTCACTTTCTGTTTCCAGCCTGAACAACACCTTCGACGCATTCAGGATTAAAGGCTTCATTGGACCTGCGATGTACTCGTCGCCTCCCATCATTGGAGAACAAACAAAAACGGGACTCATCGGACCAAATTACACGTTTCTAATCTGCCGCAGTCCAGTTTTTGTGCCTCTGAGCCCATTTATAACGTGCCAATTTGTGACTTGCTGTTAACAGCGGCCTCTTCCGTGGTACCCTGCTCCAGATGTCCATCGCATGCAGTTCTCGTCGCAATGTCCGTTCGGAAATTGGTCGCTGGAGAACCTCATTGGTTTCTTGGAGCAATTGTTCTCTGGTTTGAAAACGATTTGCAGTTACTAGACGAGAAACATGGCGGCGGCCCCTATTGTCGAGAATTGTTTTCCGGCCACAGTTACGCCGTCGATTGTCAGTTGATTGCGAACTACACCACTCTTTGTAAACTCGCTGGACAGTACGCGTTGACACACCAACAAATTGGGCTACTTCAGACATTTTGTGTCCGTGGGCTCTGCCAAACACGATGGCTCCTTTTTGCCACTGAGTAACGTCTGCCTCACGACCCATTTTGCAGACTATATCCAACACACACTTTGTTCTTCACCACCTCACGAAACAGATCTGATCCTGTGTGCTACGTCACCGCTACTTGTCACTTACCAATGCTACATCAGCGCCCTCTGTGTGACCTTGAACTTCCTACTATCGGTGCTATTAGGGGTGACTAATTTTTTGTCCGGTGTGCTTATTTTAACCATATCATAAATAATATTTTAAAACAGCGCCATATCGTTAAAATTTCAGCGAGTTATTTAAAACAAATTTTCACCTTAATATACAAATTTATCTTTAAACTATAATATACAAAATATTAATATAACTTTATATTAAAACTAGATTTTAAGTTTTAGTAGGGCATACCTAGCAAATTACATTTTCTATGCATATTTATAAAAAATGGATTTTATGGCATAACTTAGATATTTTGCGCCTTTCACAATTCACTAAATGGAATTAATATGATTTACTCCAATTAATTTCTCTCTTCAACATTAATGTACAATTTTTAATGTAATTTTAAGCCAGCTTTTGGATCATATTAAATCTTAGTATTCATGGAATAAAGCAAATTTTTTTCAGTGCAATTCTCGAATTAAAACACTGCCTTGAGGATTTGATTCCTAATACAGTGTATTGTCACAAACACATTTAAAAACGTAGAAGATTGAGGCTCCTATCCAGCAATAAAGAATTGTGAAATGCTTCGTTTTATATATATATATATATATATATATATATATTATTATTATTATCCAGATATTATTTGTCCAGATTAAATACAAAACGTTCTCCTTTCTCGTGGCTTCACAGATTTCCTGGTAAGGGCGTAATGTTCCATAATATCTAATAGCATTGTTGCTTGGGTTCTATCATCTTTAGTAATGTTGCAATGAAACTTCTCGACATATATATAACTTCGTCATTTTTCTTCCATGATGTGAATAGGAAATTAAAATCTCCGAAAATTAGAATATTTGTTGCTGGAGTTTCAAGTAGTTTTAATATGTTTCCTATTTCATTTGTAGCAAATTAGAATTAACTTTTTGGGGTGTTTGGTGGTCTGTAGATGTTCATAATCGTTAGGTTCAGCTCTTTTACTTCTAATATAATAACTTCAACTGTGCTGTTTGATTTGTTTACCGTCACTTCACATGTGTATGTGTTTTTCACGTAGATGCATGGGTGTGCTGGGACCGGTTCGGTCCGGTTCGCCCGAACCGGTTGTTAAATTTTGATTGGATCACCGAACCGTTTGTTTGTTTTTAACAAATATTTAACAGTCAGTAGAAATTTATCTTGAAATTTGCAATTTGTCAGTCAGTCTTGATGAGGAAATAAGAAAATAAAAGAACATTCATTATCAGGTGTTCATTTAAAGGTCACAAAGATATTAGAAGAAGCCCCAAAAAATGTACTGCCATCAGTAACTGACACAATGAACAGTAAAGCACTCTAGATACCACTGTTAATATTTTTAATGTGGATTTACAGTTTAGTAAAGAGAAATAGGCCTATGTTTGACATTGATGATGCACTCGAACTCCAAAAGAAAATGGAGTGGACGTGGCAATGTCTCCATTCTCGGTTTCGGCAACTAGAAATATGAACACATAGCAGCTCAAATGAAAGAAAAACTGTTTTCAAAACATAGTCAAGGAAGAAGCTAAAGTATGCATAATCATTGATGAAGCATCAACCAGTAGTTAAGAAAAGTGTGTTAGTCATTTATTTACGCTGTGAAGTGCAATTTTCAGATGAGCCATTAACCATTTTGTGATTTGAAGGAACTATCATCTACGACTGAAGCAGCATATTTAAAACTTTAATTGAATGTTTTAAAAAACTATGGGTTTGACAAAGAATACTTGTCCAGAAATCTCATAGCTTTCTTCAGATAGTGCCAGTACAATGGGGAAGGCACTTAGGGAGTAGCAGCATAGCTGACAGTTATTTCCAAATATCATAATCTGGCATTGTTTAAATCATCGCTTACAGCTAGTGCTGGATGATTCTGTGAATGATATAAATCAAGTGAATCATTAAAAAAATATTCTTGGACAAATTTATTTCATCTATCATCAATCAAACAAAAACCAAGCAGAGCTAAATGAAATTTCAAAAGATTTAGGGATAGAAATTATCAAAATGGGGCGTGTCCTGGGTCCTCGCTGGGCAGCCTGTAGTGTGAGAGCAGCTAAAGCAGTCTGGAGAGGGTATCGAGCTTTATATTCCCATTTTTATAGAAATTCAAACCCGGTTGGAATGGCAAAAAAAAAAGAGTAACCCAAAGTTTTTGCATGACTTAGCTTTGATCATTGATATTCTGAAGGAAATTGCCTTGTTATCTAATGCTTTCCAAGCACGTTCTACAACATTTCAGAAAGCAGATAAACTTGTAAGACGTACAATAAGTGCACTGTCAGCTCTTAAAGAAAATTTCGGGTACCATGAAACAGAAGTTGAGCAGTTAATCCAGTCTGAGGCGTTTAAACACATTCAGTTTCAAGACAGCCAAAGTATCAGTTCAAATACTGCAGGACTGCCTAGAAATAAGCTGATTCAGAGTGTAGTTGACAAAATGACAGCCAGGCTTTTATCTACAAGTTATTTCAATTTGAAGCAAGTTACTCAACGTCGGTTTCACTGTGATTTACTGGAACCAACATCTTGGAAATATGATGAAATCTTATCACCATAGCTGGAAGGTGAAAAAAGAGATAAGGCAGTTGAATGAACTCATAAAATTTGAGATTGACATCAACGACTTTCGGAATTTTGTTGATTCAAATGTAGAATCAAAGACTATTCCTCTTCCACCTACCATTGCTAAAGCTAAGAAAATAATTAGCACAATTGCTATTAGCAGCGCGGAAGCAGAACGAGGCTTTAGTGTTATGAACGATATTGCGAAAGCGGAAAGAAGCAAACTTTCTGTTAATCATATTTCCAGTCTGATGACAATAAAAATACTAGGAAAGCCTGCAGCAGACTGGGATGCTGTGCCATATGTCAAGACTTGGCTAAGATATCATCGTCAAACTCATGATACTAGAGTTCGTGAGAAAACTGATACTCAACCATCTCAGAACGAACTGGCTATATGGAAACTTCTTGAATGAGAGAGCCTGATTGAGAAGGTAAATTTATATCTAAATTTTTTTTTATTTTTTCAGAATTTTATAGAAAAATATAGGTAGTATCACAAGCAGTGGTCGTTTCAATATTTATTTATTTTTTGATGAAAAATTAGTTTATATTTAGATAATTATATCATTAGTGACTATAAAAAATATGTTAAATAAGTTCTGCTAAAATGTTACAAAATGCTGTTTGGAAATGCTAAAATACGGGACCCCGCTGGGGGAGCTACCGCTCACCCCAGGCCCCTCAGCTTAATGACTCGTGCCATTGGCGCTCTCCGATTTACACTCCTATCTGTATCAGAACCGGTTGTAAGAAATTAGCAGCACACCCTGCGTAGATGCAACGCTCTCCCCCTCGTAGCCACTCTATCTGCTCTGTGTATGTTGTAATCAGCAATGCTAATTCAGTATCCTCGATACAGTTTTCACATCCTTTTTCGAATTCATGCAAATGTGTTTCCGTTAGGCATATAATATCTATGCTGGATTCAGTAGCTAAATTCTGTAAGTATTGTAATTTCAGCCTGCATGGTCGTGTAGAGGCCTTGAATATTTGTGTATAAAACATTTATTGGGTTTCTAATTTCCATATTCAGTTTTCCTATATAGTGGTCGTTTCAGGACGATGTCGGTTCTTGTTTGGTGTTACTGGTTTGGCCTGCATTTGCGAAAATTGGGGTTGCAGCACTTGATACCACTGTGGGTGTGTTATCGGTGGGTGTTGCTGGATAGAGGGGTGATGTATATAAGGTGTGGGGAATATACCTGTGGAGTCTGTCCTCTCTTGTTAGCAGGGCAAGCTGTGCTTTTATAGTTCTCATTCCTCTAAAAAATTTGTTTCCTTGCTCCTGTTGTTACTTCTAATACGGATAGGGTCTGTTCTTCCCGTTCTCTTCTATGGGTACCCTTTATGTGAAAATATGGCCACTCATATTTAGGCATTTTCTCTCTGTCAGTGACTGTCTGCACATAGGAGGGTGGAAAAAGTGGCAGTTTTGTCCGTATCTGCGTCTTCCATTCCTCATCATATCGAAGCATTTTTTTACTCAGTGGTTTTTCTGTCTTCGACGAGTTTTCATTAGTGTTTTTGGTACTTTTTCTTTCTCCTTTGTATCCTGGTATCCCCTCTTTCTCATTGTGTTCCTGTTGTCCTCTCTTTGGCAGAGGATATTTCATTCTCTGAGGCTACTTTTGCACCTCCCTGTATCTTAACGTGTTGTAGCGTGCTTTCCTGTATTGTGTTGTCCTGAGCCTCCTGTTCCTGCTGAAGCGTGCTGTCCTGTATTGCGCTTTCCTGTTCCTCGTGTTGTTTGTGTCAGCGTTTCCTATTGCTTCCTTGTCATGTATTGCCATATCATTGCTCTTGCACCATATTCTTTTTTTTTCATGCATGTGATGCACAGGAAGCCGTAAATGCCTATGATTTTGTTATTTATTCTATTTATCATTTTCTTGTCTTTTCTATTTAAGTTCATGCATTCGTAGTGTTTAAAGGTATTGCACAGAATGCATTATAAGCCCGTGGCCTGGTCCGCTTCATTTCTGCGATCGCAAAGCTGTTACGCAGCGCATTCCAGTAAACATAATCCAACTCTATTCAACTTTCTGAATTTACCGTAGTTTTCACATTTCTTCAAATTTTTTGCCATTCTTTCCTTTATTCTTTCCTTTCTGCTTTCTTTACTCTTTAATATTATTCTTTTTTTTATTCTTTCTTTATTCCATTATTCTTTCCTTTATTCTTTACTCTTTCCTTTTCATTCTCAAATTTCGTCTCGTAAACTTGACCTTGCTGTTTTATGGCTCTTTCGAATTTTCTCTGACCTTCTTTCCCGCTATAGGCCTAATTTAAAATCTCAGGGGCTGATTTTCCGTTCGAGTTATTTTCAAATTATGTTTCAATTGATGTAGATTTTTTTGTTCACGCTGTGCCACCGGCTTTCACTTAATAAATTATTAACGCGAATTTACTGATGTTTAACACACACACACTGGTATAAGATAGCATTTACTGCTGAAACTTATAAACACTAGTTATTTCGATATATATATATATATATATATATATATATATATATATATATATATATATATACTGTGTGTATATATATATATATGTATATATATATATACACATATACTGTATGTATATATATATATATATATATATATATATATATATATATATATATATATCTATATATTGCTCTACCAAAATGAAAATATGAGTATACTAACATAAAAGTTCGGAATATTAAAAGATTTTAATATAAAGGGTTTACCCAGTAATGAGATGTTCTACGCATATTTATAATTGAAACTTCAACAATTCATTTAGAAGATGCTCTTTTCATTCTTTTAGTAGGCATATATAGCAACTATGGGCGAATTATGAAAAAGGTTCTGGCAGAACCCTAAATTTGCTGTACAGCAGTTCTTTTAGGCTCTTACATAAAGCTCCCCCGAGATACTCAGCTTCGCAAATGTTTGCTGCCCGCAATGTCCCGAGTTTCCCGAAGGTAACACGACAATACAGTCTAATGCAAAGAATTAAAAAATCAACCAACCCTATTATCAAAGCTATCTATGAGTCTGCTGTTTGTCCTCTAAGCTATGGAATTCTTGGTGCGTAAACGCTCCACTTAACCTCGACATTACTGTATTATTTCTAATCAATTGTATATATTTCTATCTTTAGTATGTGAACTGTCATTATATTAATAATATTTATCATATGGATTATAGTCTGTCACTAAACATTTTCATTTTCATTCATTCTCTCTCTCTCTCTCTCTCTCTCTCTCTCTCTCTATCCGTGCTGCGCATGCGCAGATTCGACTATCGTAGAAATTTCTAAACGCCCACAAAGGTATCACTGTCTAATCAGGAAATCCGCAGGCTTGTGATTGGTGTACAGCTATTCGTCACTCGAAATGAGGCAGCGCAGCCACATATAAAATTGGGCCATTTTCAGCTCCAGACCATATTAACTGATATTTTGCAGTGAATAACCACGCATTGCTAGTCGTCATGAATACAGATAGTCAAGCAGAAATCTTCTCAGCACCTGCCTTATACGAAGTTGGCGACATTACGTAAGTTACATTCACGAAGTGAAATGAGTATATACATATCATTTTATATATATATTATATATATGTTAACCCCTCCGTCTATGGCCTGGGTTGGTTCGAAGTCGACGGGGGTTCTAGTTAGGTGGCAGCAACGGATGTGTTACTTGCAGTAGTTTTCTTCTATATTACTCTCCGAGTTCTTCTATAGTAGCTCGGAGGATTCAGGGAGGCTTACTAAATTCTCTGAAGATTCCCGGGTTCTTCTTATAACGTATCAGGGAAATTTATTGACTAAGTTCTCTGAAGAGAGCAAGACTCGAAGGAGAAGATAAAGACTATTTCTTACTTGTAATTTACTGCTAAAATGTACAGGTATTGTCTTTTAATGTTGTCATCATATTTGTTGATATCTCGATTAAGTTGTGGTCTGAGATAATAGTTGGGGTTATTTTTATATCAGCAATCAAGTTCGTTCGTGTTATTCGTGAATACCAGATCGAGGCAGTTAATTTTTCTGGTTTTTTCTGTTATCTCCTGTGTCAGCATAAACTTATTTGTGAGAGCCATCAACATTTTTGCTTGCTCCTGTCTTCTCTTGTGCCCCCCTTGTCCTGTTGTATATATATATATAAGAGGCTATGGCGGGGGTCAGGCAGGTCAGGCTCAGCCTGACCTAACTTTAAAAGAAAAATAAATTTCATTTCCTGGTCATTATGTAAAATTTAAATTTGTGTATTTCAATGATCTATTTATTATGGTCAATTTATTAGAGCAATATAAATTTTAGAATGTCGCATTTTTTCCTTCTCTCCATGCGCCGCTTCTTTGGGCAAAGTCAGATTTGTTTTATGACGCCTGAGCGACCGAGCGCATTAAGCCGCAAAGCTAGGTCAGGCATCATTTCCGATGCCTTGCAGCACACTTATGAAAAAATGAAACTTTTACGAAATTTAATGTAATTTAAAATCAACATTAGTATCGCATCTGTCAAAACAATCAGATAAGTATATAATTTTGTCAATCTATTTTTTCAAAGAAGAGAAAAGAGGGTTTTTCAGTTTACAAGTGAGGCATATTTCTAAGTGCCTAACATTACGCTGGATGCCAAATCTCATCCTCAGAAAGCTGTTTGAGTGAAAATAGAGATATGTGGCAACTATGAATTGCGCACGGCTTTCCTCATTGTCAGTTACCTCAGGGACCGTGTCGTATTCGTTTCAATGCATTTTAATTTTTTTCTTTTGTGCTTTGTGTGTGTATGTGTGTGTGTGTGTGTGTGTGTGTGTGTGTGTGTGTGTTTTTCTTTTTTTACTCGACCTTAGATACCCATTTACATTGAAGTACATTTATAAAGATCCTGATTTTACTGCCTGCAAAAATGTCAAAGAACTACTAAAATTATGAGAAAAAGCTTTTAGTGAATCTGCAAAACTGTTTAGATTGATTTTAACTATATCAGTGAGCAGTGCATCCACAGAGAGAAGTTTTTCAACATTAAATCGAATTAAGACGTATCTAAGGAACAGAACTGGTCAGGAAAAACTAGTATGTTTAGCAAGAATTGCAATAGAGAAAGAAATTGTGGTTTCCCTGGAGAGGCAAAAGATTCTACATGACAAGGTCATCGAAGAATTTGCATTGAAACCGAGGAGGTTGGAATTTATGTATAAATGACTCACGGTAGATTAAATATGATGAAGACATTCTCTAAGGACATAATAAAATGCAAGTAAGTTATTATAATTATTAAACAATTTATTGATTTAGTAGGCTTTAAGTAATTTTTGAAAACAAAAGCAAAATTATTTAAAAAACAAAATTTACATATTCATTAATATGAATTCTATCGAAGTCATATCAAGCCCATAATGCTTGTGCCTGACCTATGTGAAAAGTCTGGTGTCGCCCCTGATATATATATATATATATATATATATATATATATATATATATTCCTATCCACCTTTTTGTATTTTATAAATGGGAAATTAAAGTCTCTGCAGATCATTATCTACAGATCTACAGAAGCTAAGGCTAACAAAGACCCTAAGATCCACTCTAAGGTTAGCCCGAGAGAAAGGAAAGAGTAGGGGGTTAAGAGAAGAGAAGAGAATAAGGGGTTAAGTAATGAGCAACACCTATCACTCGTGGGTTAACATTCATTCAGAAAAAGAGAAAAAAGACTCACCATCATCATCCGCCGGCCACTGCCGACAAGTCAGAAAAATAGTCGGAGAAAATAGGAGAGAGGTGAAAGATGAAAAGAAGTAAAATAAGAACGCTTACAAACCATGCAAACACAGTCTTAACTCATTGTCATACCATGCAAACTACAAACATGCAAGAAAAGAGTTACAGACATGCAAAGTAAAGAGAGGATAAGAAAAAAAAAAAGTAGGTAAAGTTAAACAAAAAGTGGGTTAGTTTACGCTACGAGCTACATCTACGTTCATGTTGGTCTAATATTTTTTTTTTTTTGCTGGCATCACACGCTGGCATGTCACAAGCTGGCATTAATCGTCAACAGACTCATCCTCGACCACCACCCCCAGAGCGCCTGTGACTAATTGTTTTTTTATTTTAAACAACGTTAATATTTTTAAAATGTCTGTCAAGACGGTTCTTAAACATATTAACGCTGGTAGAATGAACGACTGACGCGGGAAGATTATTCCATTTATCAATTACTTTAAACGTAAAGAAGTTTTTAGCGATATTAGTAATGAAAGTCTGCCACGCAACTTAAATCCGTTATTACGAGTATTACTATTATCGAAAGTGAACAATTTGTCAAAATTTACATTATCGATGTTATTAACGATTTTGAAAACTTCAATAAGCTCCCCCTTAATCTCCTAGTTTCGAGTGAATACAGGTCTAACTCTTTAATCCTATCTTCATAAGGCTTGTTGCGCAATGACGGAATCAGTTTCGTGGCACGACGTTGAACCCTTTCTAACCTATCAATATCCTCATGCAAGTACGGGCACCAAAACTGAACTGCATATTCTAAATGAGGCCTGACTAGGGACTTGTAAAGGGGCAATATAATATCCTTCGATTTAAATTCGAAATTACGCGCTATGAAGCCTAACATCCTATTAGCTTTTGCGCAAGACTCCAGGCACTGGTTCCTAACCTTTAAATCCTTAGATACGCGTACGCCTAAATCTACTTCCTCGTCAACGCTCGCTAACTCCCTATTATCCATCGTGTACGTGTAATTATTGTTGCGAGAACCTATATGCAAAACTTTACATTTGTCTACGTTAAATTGCATCTGCCACTTATCTGTCCACTCCATAATCCTATTTACATCGTCTTGGATCCTATTTCTATCGTCCTCGTTAACAACCTTACCACCTATTTTAGTATCGTCCACGAATTTTGACACGTTACTAGTCAATCCTACATCTATGTCGTTAATGTAAATATTGGAGCATGGAGGGTTTATGGCCTTTATTAGCTTTCTGATGTCATCAATGGCCTCCGAGAATTTTTCGGTTGGGGTGCTTGGAGGTCTATAGATGACTATTAGTAACACGTTTAGTTTTTCTATTTTCAGTGCTAGGAGTTCCACAAAGTTGTTGGATTTACTTATTATCGTCTCTGTCATATAGAGCATAGCCGCCTTTACGTCTCGTTGTTCTATCCTCTCTTAGTAAGTTGAAGCCCTCTATATATATCTTTTTCTTATCAATACAATGGTCGCAGTTTTCACAATTTCCTTGGCAATCCTTAAGATGAGTTTCTGTGAGGCATGCGATGTCCGCCCTTGTTTCGTCCATAAATCCTTTCAGGTACGAAACTTTGTTAAGTGATTGGTTTGGTCTTATTCCTTGAATATTAGCCAGGACAATATTTATGGTCTTTGTTTTTTGTTGCCCCTTGTGCATTTTAAGTTCGTTTTCCTTCGATATCGCTTGTTTCGTTACCCTATGATCCTCCGAGAGAGATCCGTTTCCGCCTACCTGTTCTGGTAGCTTCTTGCCCGGAAGCGGTTTGGCTCGGGGGTTTCCAGCTGTGTCAACTGCATGTGTTAGATGACATTTAGCAACCATATGGTGTCTCCGATGTTGAAAAATTTTTTTTGTTCGCTTATTGTGTTCCTATTATTATTCCTATTGTTATTATTATTCCTATTGTCATTTAAACTTTGTCCTTTGTTCTTTGAGTCCGTCGGGAGATGTTGATAATAGCATTTTTTTCCCGTATTTGCAGGTTCCTTATTTTGCGTAAGTCCTGCAGATGTCCGGGTGGTAGAATTTGCATCTGTCTCCAAATTTACAATGAACATTATTATAGAAGAAATTGCATATTGGGGGATGTTCATATATACACATTGTCCTCTTTTAAATCTTGTTGGGGGACAGTTTCACTTTTTTTCTTGATTGCCCTTTTGTCTTTACCTATTTGTACTATTTGTGTTAATGTCCTTCGTTGCCCTTATACTATCTGTTGTCTTTATACTCTCTTTCGCCTGCATGGTTTCGCCTGGTTGTGTGACGGTATTTGATTTTTTCTATTTCGCCTTTCTTCGTTTCTTCTGTTTTCCACTGTTCTTTATTCCCATTTTCCTCTTTCATTTTCTTCCCGTAGTTTCTTTCTGCTTTAAATACTGTAAAAGAGTTTAATTCGGTCATGCAGTTTTCGCAGGAAAATTTTATCCCATTAAGTTGCTTCGCGTTCGTTATAAGGGAGATTTTTTCATCTCCCAATTCTAGGCATTTATAATCAAAAAACAGCTGACAAAGATCGCACCTCATCGCCTTTGTCTCATCTATTGCAACATTACAGATACCACAGAGTTGCAGGAATTTATTTATCATTTCCATGTTACTGATAGAGGGTAGCCGCTGGTGCACAAAATTGACTCAAAAAGGTTATTATGAGAGGTATTGGGTGGGGGTTGACTCAAGCTGAGTGAGGTAAAGAATTCCCCGTTACTCCGGGGGATGGAAGATGTGGCACGCTGTATACTTCCCACTGATTGGTGCTCTCACTGTGGCTGCGGGGGATAATGGGGGTGGTATTTGTAGGAATTTCGATAGGCAAGAAACACTCGGAAAAATGCTGTATAGATTAATTCGCTTCGTTTTTATTTACTTTTTTTTAACATATGCCGAAATTTTAACGTTTTAAAAAGAAATACCACTATGCACTATCAATTAACTCAATATCGGCACCGTTTAAAACTGATTAACTGCAGGATTTTTACTGTAATACCGCTTTTATTCGGACTTCGATCGAAACTCGTGTGTCGTGTAACCATCACAACAGCAAAACACAATATATATATATATATATAAATGAAACCTTTAGTGATGGAATGTGTTATATGGTCGAGATTTCACTTAGCTGAAAAAAATATAGGTTAAATATTTCGTCTGAACTATGAGAGAAGTAAGACTAAAAGATAGTGTTTAGTTGCATCACTTATTATTAGAAATAGTATAATTATATATTTATATAATTATAATTAGTACAGTATACTTATTAACCTAACTTATATATATTTATTTCTTCATCTTAAATACAGGTAAAGAAAAAATATATGAGAGAGAGAAGTAAGACTAAAAGATAATGTTTAGTTGCATCACTTATTATTAGAAATAGTATAATTATATATTTATATAATTATAATTAGTACAGTATACTTATTAACCTAACTTATATATATTTATTTCTTCATCTTAAATACAGGTAAAGAAAAATATATGAGAGAGAGAAGTAAGACTAAAAGATAATGTTTAGTTGCATCACTTATTATTAGAAATAGTATAATTATATATTTATATAATTATAATTAGTACAGTATACTTATTAACCTAACTTATATATATTTATTTCTTCATCTTAAATACAGGTAAAGAAAAAATATATACAAAGAGAGAGAGAGAGAGAGAGAGAGAGAGAGAGAGAGAGATTTTGATAAAGGGTCTATATTCTATACCGTTCAGTGGTCGGCAACCTCTGACCCGCGGGTTAATTGTCGTCTATAGTGTATATATAAAATAATAAATATTATTACATGAAGTGTTTTTTATTTTAAAATGTCCCGAAAAGTAGTGTATTTTGAAATGTCCCGAAAAGTATACATTTTCGGGACACTGACCCATTATCAAATTACCAATAAATCAAATTGACCCAGTTTCAGAAAAGGTTGCCTACCAATGCTCTATAGTATCATTGACATTCATTCAAATTATAAATCTTTTATCATTAATAATGAAATTAATCAAGTTTGGCAATATCTTTTGGTCAGAAGGAGGGCAAGAAGAACAAGGAGTACATCAGTATAGCATTATATCCCGTTGGTTAGTGCCAACTAAAAGCTTAAGTGCCAATTTACATTAAAATAAACACAGATCCTCCAAACTATTTATGCTCCAATTTGGAGTTATTGTATTATCTATTTTATCAATAAATAATCTTCTTTCTTTCAAATAGGACAGTTATGCTCCTCTTCACTCCTTGAATGTTTCGGTTAACATACATTAACAAATTCAAACGACAGTTTTACAGTTCGAAAAACAGCTGCATCCATCTCGTTTTATAAATTTTTGCCACATAGCATACTAACGAGGCAGTTAAAGACTCTCTATTGCCTTTCATCAAGTTTAGTATATGCCTCTCATAGCAGAAGGAATTCCTATACTCACTGTGAATACGTAAACAAGTTTATAAGGTTATATGATAGTAGTATTTCCTTCCACTGTGTAATTATACCCCTTTCTTAGAGTGCTGAGGATTAGCTATACCTTATCTTACGAAGGTATTTAAAATAATACGGTTTATATTTACTTCGTTATTACAACTTGGGGAATTATTCAGTTTAAATAATCTTGTTTTGCTTTATGTCATGTAGGAATGTTTTTGTTAATGTAAGTATTAGTATTATCAGTATTAATATTATCAGTAATGTTTTATAATTAATTAACTTAGTAAAAAAAGTAAAAAAATTGAAAAACTCTACGAGGAAATTACTGACATTTTCAAAATTTAGCAATAATTCGCAATCGGTTGGAAAGAAATTATATAACCTATAAAAAATAACTTACCAATTGGAATGACAGTGTATTCGGCATCCTATCATAAAAAATGAAGAACTTTCTAACTAAGTGTATGGCCTTTTTTTCAACCAATTATGAATTTTTGCTGAATTTTTAATTTTTCACTATTTTCTCCATGGATTTAATCTCCTTGGTTAAATTATTTCCATAACTTTACACTTTTCCAGTGTGGGATAACATTGCTTGATTATACATACCAGAAAAAGGATTAGTAATTTTTTTTGCTCGATGTAAAATCTACTCCGCAAAAATTAAACAGATGCTCCATTCCTTTGTCATGCATGGTTCAGTGAGTAACATCGTTTTCCTATAAACGAAGTAAAGACAATGAGGTCGAAGTTTCGACTCTCGATGATACTTTTTAATAATAATTCAGGAGTTACCACAATGGCCGTATGAATTGGCCTGAGCGCTATGCTAGTTTCTGGCCCTCCTCACTGATTATGTATTACGTTCTTCTAAAGGTAGAAAGAGGCATACGTGAAAAGGTGAAAATGCAAGATCGTAAGTTACCCGTAATCTGCAAAAGTGTTTTGGACTTTTTATAATATATTAAATAGTTGTATTGTCTATGAACAGTTTCTTTCTGCCCAAGACCCGTCGAGGTATCCTGTTGATAGAGTCCTGGACTATTAATCTGAAGGTCGCAGGTTCTAATCTCGGGTGGGATTTCAAATTTTAGCGATTAAGGGGCATCTCTGGGTCTCTCTCTCTAGGTGGGGTGTTAGTGGTAGTATTCCGGAACCCACGTAAAGTCGTAGGTCCCCTCCGTCACATGACCTTTGCCGTTGCGGAGATAAAAGAGCCTCATACATTACCATCTGTTTTAGAATTACTTGATACATACAATTTTGAAAGTTCACAAATGGAAATTTTGTTGAAAATCAAATTACTTATAATTTTCCTTTATTTTTACTTAGTTATTTATTATTTATTTATTTTTTATTTGCTAGCCTGCAGAATTCTAAAATAGGTCTTTGACTGGCCAAATCTGGGATTTTAGTCTTTACTAAGTCTTACTAGCCACTCACAAACGGCCAGACTCTTGGAATCCAGCGTTCAAAGGATATCCCACCAGACCCAGCAGCTACGCCCGAAACTTCCCGCTGGCCTGGCAGCCAGCTGGGCAATAAAGATCCCTCACGTAAGAGCAGTACAGCCAAGCACCAACAAATGGTCACCAAAGAACGGTCGCAGGGGGCTGGTCTGGCCATTACGCGTTAGGAATGGGCTTAACGGGGCACTAGCCACACTCCATTAATCGCGCCCCTATACCTGGAACCCCTCCATCCCAGTCTCTCACGACCTACGTTAAATGGTGTTACTTATAGAGGTTTCAAAGCTTCTTTTCCCACGCATGAGGTAGCAGTAGGGTCCTTATAGTAAAAGTAGAGAAGAAGACTTAATACTAAAAGAAAATAGTTTTTTTTTTGCACAGTCAGAGGAAAACATCCTTAACCTAAGCTAAAAGGACAGAATAAGGATGGGATAGGGTCCTAGTAACCCACGGGACAGGATTGTGCAACAGACTTCACCCGCCCTCCCGAAAACTGGATTGGTCCACGGCTGCTATTCGACGCAATGTTATTGCCCCTTATTCACAGCAGACCTGTTGGTAACATGTTCCCATTATCCGCCAAGTATGGAGGCGCTCAGTAACAGCCCAGTAACTGCAGAGGAGAGAGAGAGAGAGAGAGAGAGAGATCGGCACCGGCTCCCTTTGTACGTATGTGAAATGAAGGGAGTATACTAGTAATTGGTCTATTATTAATGTTATAATTTCTAAGCTCTAGTTCAGGGGTGGGGAACCCTTGGCACGCGTGCCAAACGTGGCACGCCAACGACTTTTTCCGGCACGCGATTCCCCGGGCTCACCTTAAAAAAAATTAAATAAATATCCAAATTCTTCGCTGAGTTTTATATTTTAACTTAATGTTTTCTGCTAAAAAATGGTAAAGATTAACTTCTGTTTAATATATTATGTAGGTAAAATAAAATTTTATTTTCTCTGTATTATTCATAAGGGATTAAGAATCAATAAAAGAATATCTTTAATTTTATTTTCTTTCATTGTGCCTTAGTCAAGTAAAACGATTATGAGATTGGGCACTGTAATGTATTGGGAAAACTTGAAAAACTTATGGCTGATTGATCTGATATATAAAAAACAAAAAAAAATCAGAATTATTGTTTACTCTTTTGCTGATGTTAAAAATTGCGTTTTTAAATTGTGTGGCTGTATATGGCAGCTATAATTACACTTAAAGGCTAATAAAAAATATCCACGCTATCAACGTGTAGAACGACCTTCAAGTAAAAATTCCGTCACTAAATTTTACATTTATTCAATCTTACATGACTTACAATAATCACTCTTACAATATTCTTTGATTTTACCGCTCCAGTGTAATTTTTGATGATTTGAAAAGGTTCTCCCAATACTTAAAAGGCACCAAATAATAATATGTTCCCCAAAATTTCGGTTGGCACGTGAGAAAATTTTGCATCAAAGATTTGACGATTTTGGCACGCTCACTTAAAAAGGTTGCCCACCCCTGCTCTAGTTTGAACCGACTTAACATTGTAAATTTAGGGCCACCCACCCCAAATATCAGAGTAATATTCTATGTGGGCGTTTATATTGCTTTTGTAAATTGATGGCTATTCTCTCATTGGTAAAGTAATTAATGCTTGGACCAGTAGTATTCCCGCAAAAATGTAGAGTGAGGACAGGGGGGGTAGGGTGAGCCAAAAATTTTAAAAATGGGGGAAAGGGGGGTTGTGGATGCAGAAATGTAGAGTGGTGGATAAAGAGGGTTGGGGGTGCGTAGAGTAGGGGTTAAAGGGGGTTGGGGGTTACAAAAATGTAGGTGCTTATAAAGGGGGGTAGGGGATGCAGAAATGTACAGTGATTATAAAGGATGGTGGGGAAGAAGGGAAGTATATATATATAAATATATATAAATGTAGAGTGGCTATAAGAGGGGATAGGGGATGCAGAAATGTAGAGTATCATATATATATATATATATATATATATATACACACACACACACACACACACACACACACACACACACACGTTTGTGTGTATGTATTTGTTGGTGAGCCGAATAACTAATCCTATCATCATGATTTCTTGAAGCAAACTGCGAGGTCCTGTGGCTGTCAGCCAGGAAACAGAATAAAGAGTGGTAGGGGATGCAAAAATGTAGAGGAAGCCGACTGTGAGCCAGGAAACAGAATAAATGGGGGTAGGGGCTGCAGAAATGTAGAGTGTCGTCATATGCATGCATGTATGCACGTTTGTGTGTATATTTGTTGGCGAGCCGAATAACTAACATCCTATCACTATGACTTCTTGAAGGACACTGCGGGGTCCTGTGGCTTCCAGCCAGGAAACAGAATAAAAAGGGGTAGGGGACGTAAAAATCCAGAGGCAGCCGACTGTCAGCCAGTAAACACAGAATAAAGGGGGGTAGGGACTGCAGAAATGTAGAGTGTCATCATATATATGTACGTTTGTGTGTATGTATTTGTTGGCGAGCCGAATAACATCCTATCACCACGACTTCTTGAAGCAAACTGCGGGTCCTATGGCTGTCAACCAATCGTCTTAGCGTAGTATATATATATATATATATATATATATATATGCCTTTGGTAACCTTTGGTTAGCTTCCGCCCGAATTGTTCATTCTGATGAAGGTTAAGCTTTTCACTCCACCTTAGACCTACAGTTTAACGTGGAATCCGAACCACACCCCACCAGCAGCTCAGCGTCTTAACTACTAGGCCACTCAGGGTACCCATTTATTTACTAACCACTTTCTTTATTGTGTGGAAGGATGAACAGCTGGGTTTTGCTGCGCGCCGGCTGCCGTCACCAGGTCTCGATCCTTGGGTCGATGGATTCGTAGTCAGCGGCGCTAACCACTACACCACCGAGGCGCATATATACATATATATATATATATATATATATATATATATATATATATATATATATCAGGGGCGTATATTCAGGGTGTGCTAGGTGTGCGCCGCACACGCAATAGATTTTCTGTAAATTAATATTTAATTAACCCTTTGTCTCCCTCTCTCAACTTTAGTCGAGACGAAAAAGATGCCCTAACCCTTAATTCCGCGCTCGACTGTTACACTAGTCAAGATGAGAAATGAGCTATTTCAATGCAGTTGTTCGGATTGTCTTCGCAACCATTCGGTAAAATTTTGGTACTGAGCGATAGAAGCGTCCCTAGAGCTTGTTTGAGGTGCGAAATTTCAGTGTTGCGGTGCGGCGATATATATATATATATTCTTCTCCCCTACTATGGGAATATAAATTTATGTTTACCCCATTCCAAATCAAATGGAAAAGGGAGAGAGCGAGGGATCAGGGCGGAGAGTGTGTGGTCTGTGGACAGAACACCCTCCATATATGGTAAAGTGGGCGGGGCCTATGTTACCATGGCCCGCGTCAGACGGCTTCTCAGCGAGCGAGTCAGTGACTGTCAGTTCCAGTCAGAGCTCATGGGCGAAAGTCTTTCTATCCAGTACTGACATATTACTTTTTTGTCCCTTCCATAACCATGCCAAACACTGTACAAAGTATATTAAGCACTCCTTTTTCAACACTTAGTTATGAGGACAAGTTGAAAGTGTTAGAGGAAGGAAGGCCATGTCCAGCACTCCCAAACCTGATTAGTCAACACAAAGATAAAAAGTCTGGATATACAAGGCATTTTTCAGTTTCTCAGTATAAATCTGTTGAGTGACTGACTGGTTGTGAAGAGCGTTCTAAACTTTTCTGTTGGCCATGTTTATTGTTCCCAAAAGAAAATAATATCTGGAGTAAACAGGGATATTCTGATCTCAATCATCTGTCTGCTGCTCAGCAGAAGCATGGGAGATTGCATGGCCATATTCAGTCTTTTCTTAGCCATAAAATGTTTGGCAAGCAAAGAATTGACACATTAATTGATAAGAAAAAGGCACATGAAGTAAGCAGAATAATGAACAAGTAAAGAAGAACAGAGAAATTCTAAAACGGCTTATTGATGCAATATGCTATCTTGCTAAACAAGAACTTCCTCTGCGAGGTCATGCTGAGGCTTCAACTTCAGTGAACAGAGGAAATTACATAGAAATTCTAGAATTACTTTGGGAGTATGATTCTCTTCTAGATAATCATTTAAATACATCCAATCCGTTTCAGGGAATTTCTCCTACTGTGCAAAATGACATAATCAAAGCTATAGCCTCTGTAATGAAAGACAATATATAAAAGAAAATTGATTCAGCAAGATTTCTTTCTATAATGCTTGATGAAACCTTAGATGTTACGTCAAAATCACAGCTCTCAACAGTTTTGCGTTTTGTTCATGAAAGTAAAGTATATGAAAGATTCATTGGATTTACTGATGTTAGTAGCGACAGAACTTCTGGTGGCCTGTTTAAGCATGTAATGAACATAGTTGAGGAATATCGGATCGAAAGCAAGTTAGTTGGACAGACTTATGACGGAGCATGTGTAATGAGTGGACATGTAAATGGCTTGCAGAAAAAGTCATTGAAGCTTATCCTCTTGCCATTTTTACGCATTGCTATGCTCATGTGCTGAATCTAGTTTTATAGCAAAGACTTTCCAGTATCAAACAGTGCAAACACTTTCTCCAAATTCTGAGTGGAGTAGCTGCTTATTTTTCCAAGGCTTCTAAAAGAGTACATGCTTTAAATGAATTTGTTTCCAAAAGATTGCCCTCTGTTGCTCCAAAGAGATGGAACTTCACATCTCGTTTAGTAAATACTGTAAAAAGTTACAAAAACAGTCTTACTGATTTCTTCAAGGATGCAATCGAAAATTCTGCAGATTGGGACACGGATGCAGTAGTAAAAGCACGGGGATTCTTGTCATTCTTGGAAGATTTTCAAACAATATTGTTCCTTGAGATTTTTTTCAAAAGTGTTTGGGTATACTGATGTTTTGTACAATATATTACAGAGTGAAACATTTGATGTGCTGTACTGTAGTAATAAAATAAGTGACGTTACACAACAACTGAAATATGATAAGGATCACAGTTTTGAAGAGCTATGGCTTTCGGTTGTGTCTGAAAAAGATGAGCTCCATGATCCACAGCCTAAAAGATGCAGACGAGAGATAGAAAATGACGGAAAAGATGCTTATCACCAGTTGTTTTGCAAAATCATGATTAGCATCATTGATCAGATTCACACTAGATATTCTTCTCTCTCTAAATTAGTGTTTTTTCACCTTCTTGCGCCTGAAAAATATGAAGAGTACACGGTAAGCTTCCCAGATAACCTACTGAACAAAGTAAGAGACTTTTATGGAACACTGTTTGAGTATGTGCGTCTCAAGAATGAACTCATGGTACTCTATTCAAGTTCAGAGTTCTCGGGCAAACATGTTCATGAACTAATGAACATAATGACAGTGAATCAACTCAGCTTCGGATTCAAAGAAGTCTATAAACTAGCAGAATTGATATTAACAATTCCAAGCACCACTGCTTCAGTAGAACGTTCTTTCTCTGCCCTAAAACGAAAAACACATGCTACCGGGGGACACAAAGGCAGGAAAGGCTATGTGGTCTTAGTTTGCTTTCGATAGAAAAAGGGCTGCTAGTAGACTTGAAGCAAAGAAGTTCCTTCTATGATGACGTTATTGCTCACTTTTCTTCTCAGAAAAGAAGACTTGAGTTTATGTATAAATAAAGTCGGTTGAAAGGATGTTGTAGGAAATTGGTGTTAGTTTTTTGTTTTTACTTTTGAAGTTAAGGTTCACCTATTTCTTCCAGTGCTTTGTTTATTCTTAAGAGTGTGGATTACTTATGTTCATATGCTTAACTTATTACACTGTTACACAATTTATTATTTACTTGGTTCTATATATTTTACTATATACGGCCATAACTACAGCCGTTTCGCAGCGCTTCCTAGTTGTAGAAATGAAACAGGCTGATTTTCTTGATTTTGACGTCCTAAAAACGTGCATTGTCATTAGGAAATCAACAACTACTAAATTTACAGATGCAAGAAAGTTAATATTTGACTTTCAACACAAAGAAGGCTACGTAATATCTACTGCATACCGCACAACCCCAGATAATAGCCATCCCGTCAGACTGAAGAAAGGGAAAAAATCCTACAGTGTCAGTTTATTCAATCTAGCCCAGCAGACATTGCAACCAAAGTATTCCCAATTGCTGCCAATAACTAAGGAAAAAATAAAAGATCTCAAAGAATTATCAGACCTAATGCCTGCAACTGCAGTGAACTATTATACAAGATTGTTAAAGGAACTGGAAGAAACCGAAACAGTTGAAGCAGGTAATACAACATTCGACGAAGAGGACCAAATAATGGATTACACCAGTTAACATCAGAAGCTATCAATAAATAATATTGTAAAATTTCTTGGCGTTTTATTATATCGACATATTACACAACAATATTTTACTCAAATATGTGTTCAAATTCATACAACATTTCAATAAACCGGAAAAATACAAAGGTTTAAAGTTTACAAACTTTAACTGCATTTTGTGGCATAATTCGAAAATGTTGCGTTCGCCCCTTCTCCACCGAACGCGTCATATATATGAAAATTATTTCACGAAAGTGACACGTGAAAAATATTTATGATGAATAAAACACGCAGGGAAAAGAAACACAAAGTGGTGCTCAAGCGCTTTCGTCTAATGACATCCTCAGGAACACTCAACACTCCTCAGTGTTCCTGAGGATGTCATTAGACGAAAGCGCTTGAGCACCACTTTGTGTTTCTTTTCCCTTCGTGGTTTTATTCATCATATATATGTATATATATACACACACACACACAACTCAGAATGGTCCCCTGAGAAACTTATATGTTAAACACAGACCGTGCACGGAACAAGGAACTCTTCTGGGAAAATTAAATCCACTATAGTCCGAATAAGTAATGGTAAATGACAAATACCATAGTTTTTCTTTTTCATGATGCAAGCCCGACGTGGGCAACGGGTCTCTCGCAAAGAGGTCCCATAAATATAGCTTCCCTCACCAGCTATCCGCAAAGCTGGATCCTGTCTGCTTTGCAGATAGCTGGTGACGGAAGCTATATTTATGGGACCTCTTTGCGAGAAACCCGTTGCCCACGTCGGGCTTGCATCATGAAAAAGAAAAACTATGGTTTTTGTCATTTACCATTACTTATTCGGACTATAGTGGATTTAATTTTCACAGAAGAGTTCCTTGTTCCATGCACGGTCTGTGTTTAACATATATATATATATATATATATATATATATATATATATATATATATATATATATATATATTTATCTAGCGCCAAATTTGGAAATATATATTAAATAAATACGATATTTTCCCCCATTATTCGATGTGGTCGTTCCACCAAAATAAAGAAAAGTTTTACGGTTACATTTGATAATTACCTTTGATAACTCCCGCATATTATGGAAGCAGAGCTGCATGCTAATTTAACATCAAATTTAATTCGAGATTTGAAAGTACTGTAATAATGAAGAATATATTTTTAAATATATATTTTTAATCGAAAATTTAGAAACCAATAATTTATTTTTTGTCAAGTAACTAAATTAACAGTTTTCAAATAGACGGTTGTAACTCGGCTCCAGTTATACGACGAATTTTAAAACAGTAGTTTTATAATGCGTAGACCATTAAACACGAAATATGATAATTCCCATGTAATCAAAATGAAGATTATAATATCTTTAATATCTATGAATATGCTGGTTCTATCATCACATATCATGTGTTTATATTGAAATGGTAGAAATATGCATGATATGATATGTGATGATAGAACCATATATGACAAATATTAACAATACAATGACAGTTCACTTACTAAGAATAAAAATATATAGGCTACAATTAATTAGAAATGTTAGAGTAATGTCGATGTTAAGTGGAGCTATTGGACAGACGTTTTCATACCATGAATTCTATAGCTGAGAAGACAAACGGCGGGGGTCATGGATAACCGGGCGATTGGCTTTTAAATTATTTGCAGTACATCTATTAAATTATATACTCTCTCTCTCTCTCTCTCTCTCTCTCTCTCTCTCTCTCTCTCTCTCTCTCTCTCTCTCTCTCTCTCTCTCTGACACTAAAATATGAAATGAAAAACTTATTGACAGACCGTAGTCTATATGACAAATATTAACAGATATATATATCTAGGTATATATATATATATATATATAATTAAAATTCTGTTAGGGAAAACTTATAGTATATATAAATATATATATATATATATATATAAATAAATATATGTAGAGACCGACCAGAAATTCCTTTCCTCGCCGTTCGCAAACATCTGTGAATCATCAGAGACCGGAAAACACACGTGGGTTTCAAGGAGAGAGAACCAAATGGTTCTGGTTCTTTTCCCAAAAAGGCCCGCGAAAAGCTAGGCGTCTTCCGAACCTACAGTATATAAACCCGAGTTCACTAAAAATCGCCCTCACTCTGCTCGTTACTCCTCCTCGTCAATCTCCTATTTCAAGTCGCGCCGCTCGACCTCAGCCGGCCTCACTCCCTCAAGCAACAGTTCAACAATACACGAAGCGAATCAACACTTGAGACGACCTACAATTTCATCCCGCTGGAAGCAAATATCACTCTACAGGCGTCATCCTTCTGGCCCTGGCTTCACTCATCCTTTACCACGATTTGATCGGCGCCCTTTCAACAAGTCTATCAACGGGCCCTTAACACATCCTACTGCCGGAAGGTCAATACGTCCTCAGACTATCTACGTCGAAACGAAGTCCGGCCAACCTTCACGTAGACCCTTGTCAGTCTTCAGAGTAATCTACGTAGAAACCCTGTACGGTCAACCTTGTCGTAGGCCCTAGTCAGTCTTCAGAGTTATCTCCGTCGAAATTGCAGGTGGGTAAGCTTCCTGTAGGCCCCCACTCGCCCTACAGTGTTTTGTTACGTCGTGTTAGACTATTCAGGATTCAAGGCTGAAAAGTCCAGAAACTCTGCCTAATTGAGTAGGTCCAAGTGTACGCAAACAACCGGAAAACTAATTTTCCTATTACGACTACAGTAGGCCTGTTCAATTAGTTTACCGTTTCAACCATCTTACCGTATTTGTATCCACTTGTTTATGTGTTCTTTTATGCGTTTCATTTTACTTTCCTAATCCATGTACTGTACCATACCGTACTTTCATTATCTCAGTTACTCTAGGCTTAATTACTTATTTTGTGTTCACTGCCGCATATCTCATTAGCCTACCTAAATAAGTGTTTCTTGTCATTATTGTTCTTACCGATTATACTGTGTAACCATTTCTTACTGCTAATAACACTGTACAACAAAATTTAAGTCTCAAAAATATACATGCACCATTTTATGTCAGATTCACTAATTAACTATGGTGATAAGGAAACTTAAAACCGTTTTTGCGTAGCACATCACATTTTCTTGAACTTTGATTGAATATATTATAATTTTATATAGTAAATTCAAAGCTTTATTTCCTCATCTGCCTACAAAACTCAAAATACAACTAATCTAAAAGAAGAGAAAACCGTTTTTGCGTAGCACATCACATTTTCTTGAACTTTGATTGAATATATTATAATTTTATATAGTAAATTCAAAGCTTTATTTCCTCATCTGCCTACAAAACTCAAAATACAACTAATCTAAAAGAAGAGAAAACACAATATCTATTGGTATATCAATATCACTTATACATTAACATGTGCGAAGAATGCCATAGTATCAGAAAAACAACACATCCAGCAAAAATCAGCAAGCATTGCGGGACTCCATTTACCTTTGTAGCGTGTTTTCATTGTTGCAACATCTTGAAAGAATCTTTCTCCATGCTCGTCACTCACATCAGATAGGTTGTCAGGTAAAAAGATAAATGTGAGTGGAGGAAATGCAGTTTGAGTGACACTTTTCGGTCCAGACGTTGCTAACTTTGCAGTAGTTGATCTACTAGTGCCTTGTAGTTGACGTCTTTGCGTCTGCCAAGAAAACCGTTGCAGATGTTTTTGAAGGAATGCCAAGCTGCTAACTCCACGTCATTCAGCGCCTTTTCAAAATCATTGTCAAGCAAGAGCTAGCGAATTTGTGGATCTACAAACACACCTTCCTTAATCTTGGCTTCACTTAGTTTGGGGAACTTTCCTAACAGGTATTTCAATGCTAGAAGATCCTTGTTCATTGTCTTAACCCGTTGTTTGATGAGACCAAGTTTAATGTGCAGTGGTGGCAACAAAATCTTGTCCTTCAGAACCATTAGAGCATTAGCTACATTGAACGTACCTGGAATGACTGAGTCACGTGGTGGCCAAACTTTGCGGGTGTAATGCTGTGCTCGGGTCCGACTGTCCCACATACATAGAAAGCACATATATTTGGTGAACCCAGTCTGCAGTCCTGTTAGGAGCCCAACAACCTTTAAGTCAGCACAAATAGACCAGCAGTGCTCGGAATACTTGATACAGTTGAGAATGAAACCAAGGTTATCATGTCTCCTTCAAGATAACAGAATGTGCAACTGGTACACAAGGTAAAACATTTCTATTATGTAGCAACATTGCCTTCACACTGTAGGTTGATGCATCATAAAAAGTCTCCAGTCATGGGGATCATATTGCATTCAAACATATTGAATAAGCCTTAAATGATATTGCAGAAACAAAGGTTGTCCTACATAGAAAAAAGGTAGCTAACTGCACAGTACGCTTGCGATAAAGAGTTATCTTGGTGTCTTTAGCCAACAAGTTCCAGTCATTAAGATCATTTTGCGTGATAAGATGTGGTTCTTTGTTAACTTCAGCTTCTAGTTGGAAATCTGAACAGCTTGTATCACAGCTATCACTGCTGTCGGAGTCAGTGTTAGGTAATGCAGCTGGTGGTATGGGCACTGGGATTTTAGTTGAATGAGGTACAGGGTGTATGGCAGAGGGCAGGTTAGGATATGAGATAGATCTTTTATTCTTGTTATTGTACCCTTTAGTATCAGTCAAACAAAAATAACAGTCACTTACATGATCACGCTGCTCCCGCCAGACCATTGGGACACTAAAAGATAAACCGGGTCCAGATTTATTGAACCACAGAGATAGAGAGCTCGCACACTTTACACAACAAATACAGGGTGTCCAGCGCTTATCCTGATCACCAACTTTACATCCAAAGTACAATTCATATAGTTTTCTGACACGGGATGTGAAACTTCGTTGATACTTTTTGAAGGTTAATTCACCACAGATATAGCAGAAGGAATCTGCCCTATTTCAGCACACTGGTGACATCAAGTAGTTTTATATCTGATATAATCAACTGACAAAGAATAATATCCTGATTGGTACTGCAAACGCAACACACCTGACTCAAAGGCAGCACGTGGGTAACTGCCGCGCAATTCCGCTGCCGAGTGTGTGTCGGGTCGGGGTGGGGGTGGGTGGACGACGGAACGGCTGTCCAAAGTCGAAACCGTTAAATTTGAGACTCCCACCCCCGTGATTTCAAATGGATGGAGCAAAACCAAAATGTTGTACAGCCGAAAATATGCATTCTGAAACCGTGTATATAAAGGGTCTAGTATATCATATTCACTCTCAAAATACAAGTGATACACAAAAACTGATATCTGTTTCATAATGTAGTGATTCCCCCCATTCACAATTCATTATTTACTTTAATTTATTCAATTTCTTTTATCATTCCTCTTTCGTCTCTTTACACTCGCTTCACTGTACTTTATAAACACAAGCAAACGGGTAGCCATGGCCGGCATTATGATTTCGAACAAAGAAAAGAGACCGGGGATAAATTACAGACTTTTATTTACTATTTACTGACTTTTTATTTATGCCTAAATACTTTAGACGAACGGGTAATGCGGGGGCGGAATTAACGTTAACATTTAATCGCGGAGAGAGACCTAATTAATATTTTAAATAAACAATAACATTTTAATACGAAAAACAACCCAACCAGGACACATCCCGCTCAAAGACTGAATTGAGCATTTCAGCCTCTAGCTTGGGCACATCTCAGATGTTGCCAATTTGTAATTTTATATTTTAAATTTCGAACAAAACATTATTAATTTCTTATTTACATACAAACCATAATTAAATTTCTTATTCAACATTATTTTCTCCTTTATTAAACAAAACATTATTAAATTCTTATTAGACATGATTATCTTTATTAAAAAAACAATACACTCCACTCGCATCACCCCCTTGAAAATAAGTTTTCACTTGGAAAACTTATTTATTTCATTTATTTTCTTTTAACAAATTTATTTATTTACTCAACAAATTTATTTATTTTTCAGTTTTCATTATTTTTTCTTTAACAAGTTCAAAGTTAGAACAGACAAGAAATCATTTCAGTGACAAATTCCACATATTAGATATTTTGTATCATTTTATAAAAATCGAAAGAAAAATTTATAATTTTCACATTTGCATAAAATAACATTTCACACTAATAATCAAATGTACGACCTGTAACAAAGTTGTTACGTGTAAAATGTAAGATAATTTTCTCAACTGGTTAAACAAATTTCAAGCTCACAATCTATTCCAGCGATTCCTCATCAAAGATCACTTTACATTCGAAACAAATATTCCTATAGTTACATAGTTACTATCAGCGCAACATAGAAAGAACAAGAAAATGTTTATAAAAAAATACTGACCAGAGCGCACATACTATTACACGAACACAAAACAAATTTGGGCAATAATCACACCCTTTCACTTATAATTTCATAAAATAATAATCAGTGTACATCCATTTCTGGACTGCTTACATTTTCAATCGCAGCTCTCCTGCTCACTTCGCTAGAATGCAAGGGGTTGCATTACCATGCAAGATCAGCACGTTGAGGTTCCGCTCTGTCTCCAAAAAATGGCGAAAAAACAGAGTCGTCCAATTCAGAGAGGATCAGGGGGTGGAGATATACTGAAAGTGGAACTACGCACCGGAATTGGACGGAAATTGCAATTCTAGAAGTCGACGAAGAAACTCGCCTCTTTCATCTCAACTTTTGTCGGTGAACAGCTGAAAGACTTCTTGCATGGCATTAATCAAACGATCACTTCGCCGTAGGTGGTTTCACAACGAACCTACTGTATGCCTGTATGGACAGTAAAGCCTTAAACACTCGTTCAAACGCTGTCCTATAAAAGCTGTAGCAGAGACATACGCGAATCACTTACTGCTGGAGAAGCATTTCAGTTGTTGCATACAAACTTATAAATAAGAATGCAGTCTGACGAATATACCAATACTAAGTTGTTATTTTACGTCGTATATATTGTGTTGTACACAACTAGTCTTATTCAATGGTGCTCTGAGCGAAATATATAGAATTTATTTCTCCTGTACCAGCATTTATGTTGAAGTGTGTTTTTTGTGGTTTTTGCGATTATTTGGTTTTTGTGCACAATTTTAATCTATTATATATATTACACTGGGGAACAAATTTCAAATTTTTGTCTATTGAAATAGATTTGACAGTTACTTCTAGGTAATTTGGGTGCGCTGAGCACGAATCTTTACTCGGTTTTGCTCTATCAGGTCCTGATTTTGCTCAACACCCCTCCTCTTTCGTCGTATTCCTAAAAAGGTTTTTTTCTCAATACTCGCTAAGTCTTTTTGCAGTTACACATTATGCAACTAGGTTTTTATCTAGGTATTTGTACCTATTGTTATGGTATTGTTGTATTATGTATATTTTTATATGTAACACCCTAAAATTTTTTTTAATTTTGTCATTTTTAACCCATTTTAATATTAGTAAATTAAGCTAAAAATATCATAGAATTCTAAAATTTTCTCGAGCGTTCCTGTTCTCTGTAGAGTATTCTAGAGGGACAACTAAAATATATAAAAGCGACTCGTTTCCAGAGTTAATCAGTCAATTCAATCAGTCAGTCAGTTGAGTTAGTTAATTAAGTTTGGGCATTAACATAATTTTGAATTGGCATATGATTTAGTGAGTAATTTTGTCATCGTGATTTAATATAGTTGATTTAATTAGACGTAATTTATATTGTACCTACTCATCCGTGTTTCTAGTTTAATTTCATAGATTGTAAGTACCTATTTCATAATAAGTACCTATTTAAACTAATTTTTGTGTTTATATTTCAGATTTTCTTAAATTTATATGAATTAAGGGCTTTAAATACCTTTACAAATTGGCAGAACAATCAAGCAATATGTCATCAAGCACTAGAAAGTTCAAATGCAAAAACAACCCTGATTCCTTCTGTTATATATGTGGAAATTTTACACTTCCACATCAACGAGCAAATATAACTGACTTCGTAAAAAGAGCTTATTTAGCTTATTTTGGCATAAAACTGGGGGACCAAGATAAATCGTGGGCTCCACATAAAGCCTGCACTATATGCATTGAAAGACTGCGACATTGGACGAAGGGTTCGGATTCAAAAATACCTTTTGGAGTTCCGATGGTAAGTTTATGATTTCATAAAACTACGTAATTTAATCACTAGTATACTGTAACTTACCTAAATGTAATTGTAACTTAGGTACATAAACAAAAATTTACAGAAAATGTTTATAAGAATCTCAAATATTGCATAAGGTTGAAACACATAGAAATGTTAAATGTTTGGGTGATAACTTTTGATAAAATTCATAAAAACAAGTCTCTCGTCGCTTTTGTTAACGCTTTACAATTTTTTTTCCATATCAGGTGTGGCGAGAGCCTACTAACCACGAGACCGATTGCTACCTTTGCTTTGTCAAGACTTCGGGCTTCACTAAGAAAAATAAACATTGTATCGAGTACCCAAATTTCGACACCGCGATACGACCTGTGCTACATTCAAATGAGATCCCCATTCCAAAATTTAAGGGTCTGCCAACTCAAGAATTAGTTGAAGATGTTCCTGAAAATATTGTTATGCACTTTGAGGAGTCAGACACCGATTTTGACCCCAGCGTATTTGAAAGTCAAAACGATCCGCAAAAGTTTAACCAGGCCGAGTTGAATGATCTTGTAAGGGATCTAAATTTGCCAAAAAAGGCTGCGGAAATTTTAGCTTCAAGACTTAAAGAGAAAAACTTGCTTACTTCAAACACATACATTTCATTTTACAGAAAAAGAGAAGAAGAACTTGTTAAATATTTTAGAACAGAGGATAGTTTAGTATATTGCTGCGACATAGTTGGTTTGTTAAAGAAGATGGGGGTTGAGTCTTACGATGCAAATGATTGGCGCTTGTTTTTAGACAGTTCGAAAAGAAGTCTTAAGTGTGTGTTGTTGCATAATGGCAATCTATACGGCTCGATACCGATTGGGCACTCAACAAAATTAAAAGAAAAGTATGAACATATAGAAAAGGTTTTAAATCTTATCAAATATAGGGAGCACGAGTGGATCATATGTGTTGACTTAAAAATGGTTAATTTTCTGCTAGGACAACAAGGAGGGTATACTAAATATCCCTGCTTCCTTTGCTTATGGGACAGCAGAGCCAAGGAAGAACATTATTTCAAACAAATCTGGCCAGCACGAACATCACTTACTGTCGGAGAAAAAAACGTAATTAATCCACCTTTAGTGAGCAGAGATAAAATCATATTTCCTCCTCTGCATATAAAACTAGGCCTCATTAAACAATATGTAAAAGCTTTAGATACGAACAGCGAGTGTTTCAAATACATAACTTCAAAATTTCCAAGTTTAAGTTATGAAAAAATCAAGGCGGGAATTTTCGACGGTCCACAAATAAGAACAATGATTAAAGACAGCAATTTTCCTAATGTCATGAATGAACGCGAAAAAAATGGCTGGTTCTCATTCGTGGACTTGATAGAAAACTTTTTAGGCAATTATAGGGCAGATAACTACGAAGAAATCGTAAAAAAACTTTTAAGGGACTACAAAGAGTTAGGTGCAATATGAGCATAAAAATGCATTTTTTGAATAGCCATCTTGACCAATTTCCAAGTAATTTAGGTGATGTAAGTGACGAACAAGGGGAGAGATTCCACCAAGATATAAAAATTATGGAGGAACGGTACCAAGGCCGCTGGGATTCCCACATGATGGCTGATTACTGCTGGTGCTTGAAAAGAGACCTGCCATCAACAAGCAAATACGCTAGAAAGTCTTACAAAAGAAAATTTTTGCCACAGTGAAAGCTTCATATCTGTTTGTTTTTTTATTTTAAGTCATTTCTATCGTTATAATGTAATTTTACTGTAGTTTGAACTGCTTGTATTCGTGAAACTTGAAAAAAAAATTTAACACATGACTTAATTTTTTAGTCCTAATTTGAAAAATCTGGAAAATGGCACATAGGCTGTCGACAAGAATCAGGACCTGATAGAGCCAAACCGAGTTGAAATTCGTATTCAGCGCACCCAAATTACCTAGAATCAAGTGTCAGATATCATTCAATAAAATACGTGTTGCCCAGTGTTATTATATATTGTATATACACACACACACACACACACTGTTTATATATATACATATATATATATATATATATATTTAACTGCAATGACCACGCAGTATATTAATGTATAGAAACGACGTAAGTATAGAGGAATGTTCTGCACACGGAAGAGAAATAACGAACAAATGAAAAATGAGGTCCCCGCCCGGGAATCGAACCAAGGATCTTCCGATTGCCGGTCCAATATGCTAACCACTACACCACAGGGCACAATAGTCAGAAGTCGTAATTCTCCTACATAGGGCAGAAACCAATGCCTTGAGAGGGCACCCTCGCAAATCGTGAATATGTACATTTAACTGCAATGACCACGCAGGGGACCTCATTTTTCATTTGTTCGTTATTTCTCTTCCTCGTGTGCAGAACATTCCTCTATACTTACGTCGTTTCTATATATATATATATATATATATATATATATATATATATATTATCCATTCTCTACGTATACATCATTATTTTACAGAGCTAATGCGTGCGTTCATTTGATGAGATGCTGCGTGGCTAATGACCATGTATTTTCGAGTCAGACTCTACGGGAAATGGCGTTACAAGAACAACAACGCGAGGCTGGCACTCACCCCGACTCGATCGGCGCCGATTACGTAATGTAAACAAAATGTAAATCGAAAGCAGTCTATTCTTTAAGGGTAACTTAAGGGTAACTCGTGTAACTTTCCTCTTACATAAAACCTCTTTTGAAATGAAAGACGCATTAGTTTTTATTTTTTTATGTTTTAAAGGCCTGACGAGATATTGCTTCGTTGCATGCTACAGTATAGGCGTACGTTAGAAACCCAAACCACCAGCCTTGTCGGGTAAGAAACCGTTTTTATTTTAAAATAATTATCTCTCTTTATCGTGTGAAAATATTAATAATAATCATAACAATAATAATAAAGCGCAGCTTACTGTAATATGTTTTCTTTTTCTTTCAGGGACGATACGGTTGTATTATACGATGTTTCCCGAAATGAGGAATGTGGGATTTTTGGAGAAACGATGTTTTAGTCTTTTTTCTTGTACGTGTGTGTGTGTGTGTGTGTGTGTGTGGTTGCTGAATAAGCCGGGTATTTTCAACATTTTATTAATTAATAAAGATAGGCTAAGGTCTTATTCCGTATTTAAAAAGGTGTATCTGATACATTTATAACTTGGCTGTGGCACAGTTATCAATACATAATTTCATTTAGCTATACATCACATTTTTACGAAATATATATACAGCAATACCTCGCTATTCGCAACCCCGCTTATTCGCAATTGATATTTAAACACCCATATTCGATATTCTCAAAGCATACCCCGCTTATTCGCAAAGTGACTTGATCGAGTTGGAGCAGCATCTAGCAGTGGCCGAAGAAAAGGAGCAAGCCAAGAGTCCTTATCTCAAAACCCTCATCGTTGCAGTTCTGGGGAAGCATTTTTCTTCATTCGAGACCCCACTGGACATGGCGGTGGATGTTGATACGAATGTGGAGTGGAGCATCACTGTCATCCGCAACGTCAAGAATGACCTTCGAGCCTACTATGAGCTTCTGAAGGAGAAGAGGAAGATGGCTCGCCAACCGACACTTCATGCATTTTTCCAGCCAAACTCCTCCCCTTCTGATGTAGCTGCCACTCCAACTTCTTCATCTTCCAAGTCCGCGTTCCATAGGGTTTTTAGTCCTCGTTCATACAGCAGCAGTATCAGTGCCTTCTCGAGTGAGGAGGCCGATGACCCTGGCTCCTCTTCATCCCAGTAATTCCTCACGCTCTCCTTCTCTTTATGCTAGCTCCGTACGCCATTGACACTCACAGCAAAGGTAAATGCTAGTTTAACTGTTTTACACTCATTGTAGTTATATTGTAGTATGTAGGGGAACGCATCCCCCCTAATTACACTAATTCTTATGGGGAAAATTGCCAAGATATTCGCAAATTCTTTATTCGCAATGACTTTTAGGAAAGCATCCTTTGCGATAACCGGGGTATTACTGTATATATATATATATATATATATATATATATATACAGTTTTAAGTGCTGTAAAATTAGGAATAAGATATTTATTACATTTTATATTTTAAGGCATTGACGCGGATCTACTTCGTTGCATGCTACAGTATGAACGTGCATTGGAAACCCAAACCATTGGCATTGTCGTGTAAGAAACCGTTTTCATTTTAAAATGATTATCTCTCTTTATCCTGAGAAAATAATAATAATAATAATAATAATCATAACAATACTAATTAAGAGCGGTTTACGCTAATATTTTTTCTGTTTCTTTTAGGGGCTTAGAGGGCGGGTACATACTGTAGACCTGCGTACACAACCTGTACAATATGAGAGTGAGGTGACCATTTTATACGAAGATGTTTCTCGAAACAAGGAATGTGAGATTGTTGGAGAAACGATGTAAGTTTTTATTCTTTTTCTTGTACATATGTGTGGAGGGGGGGTTATAAGAATAAACCAAGTATTTTCAACATTTTATTAAATAATAAAACTATTTGTAACATTTTAAGTGTATTTATAAATTAATACATAATTCCGTTTATTGTATAATCACATTTTTTATAATTTTGGATTTCAAGGTTTTATAGTATATATATAAATAGGAGTGGCAATAATTTCGTTTTACATATTATATATATTATATATATATATATATATATATATATATATATATATATATATATTAGGGTGTCTCTTATTTTCGAAGTGTTGATTTTTTAGGTTGCGCCCCTCAACCAGTTCCATTGGTTGAAAAAACATCACATAAAATTTTTTTGGATTGAACAATTTAGAGGTCGCCCCGCTTATTAAAGTTCATAAAATATAGCTATTATTTATGCAATTAATATTTGAAATTACTAGCAGTTGTCAAGTATACTAAACATATGTTTTTAATTAATTAATATCATATTTATGATGAATTCAATTAAATGAATATATTAGAGATAATTGTCAAGTTTGTAGCTGAAAATATTGCTTGATAAGACAAGATCAACCTGTTTAAACATGTTTCATCAAGAATGCTCCAGATTATGTTGCAATTGTTTATTTGTCATCATTCAGTGTTCTGCTGTCATAAGTAAAAGGTGTGTAACTGTGTATCACTATACTTCTTTTTTGCTATTATCAGATAATAAACTATGTTATTTATATTTTTCACAATTATTTATACTGATTTTGTTATTAGTGTTTGAAAAAAATTTAATGAATTTAATGAAAAAATTAGAATTTATGCTCTTATACACATATTATGAAGTTTTAAACAATGTTGCTATTTGTCACAAAGAATTTAATTTAGTTCAATGGAAATTTTACCTGACATGTGTTTCATGATCTGTGTTTCTATCAGTGGCGTCACTAGAGGGGTGCGGGGGGTTTTTGTGCAGTGTTTGAGCAGAAATTTATTATTTTTTATAAAAATATCCCTGTAGTTAGTTATAACAACAAAAACATTTTTCGTAAGCCCAGCTTACATGTATCAATATACTACAAGGCTAAAACTCTATGCTAATTTACTTTTTGAACCTTCTAATGCGCTCCGGTCAGAGCTGTCATTATTACCCAATTACAATGACGCTTCGAATCACGTGGTTTCGTCTGCACGCTCTACAAGCACGCGCTGTTGTTTTCGTTGCTGCTGGTGTTTTTATAGTCGCTGATTTTGTCAAATTTTCTGTTGTTTTAGCTACAATATTGTGGTAATTAGTATTTGTGAACCTATATCAATAACTTTTTTGAGAATGAAGTAGTAATTAAAGGAAAAGAAGGAGAAAAATAAAAAAGGCTTCCGCTCAGTTGTTGCAGCCTCTGTCTTTATGATGTTGCAGCCTCAAATTTATGAGTATATTTCCATATGCATTTGTCTACAACTTCTACATTATTTGGGCCGTTATTGATTATGCAAACCTAATCCATTAATGTATCTCATGTAACGGTAAAGTTTAACGTTAAAATGAACATAATTTTGATGTAGTTCTTAAACGTTTTTACTTCGAATTCTATTGTTTTCTTACCGAATTTTCACTTTAACCACATGAAACTATGTAAATGTAAATACATTTAGGCTGTGCGTATGATATTGTAATTTAAAGGAGTAATTTTAATTTTGCTAGTTGTTTATGTCACTACTATTGCCATTACATTCAGTGATATACGGGAATTACGATTTACGAGTAACATTAGTACAAAAAACATTACTAAGGATTCTGTATGGTCTGGTACGGGAGGAGGTCCATGGGGGGTGGGTGACACCATGAGTTACCGCACTGGGTGACACCAACCCTAGTGACGCCACTGTTTCTATTTCCAATAAAATAGCAAAATATAAATTTCTACTACAAAAATATTTATTCCTTGTTTCTTAGATTAAAAAATAATAGGAATAATAATTGAGAAAAATACGTTAGATTTATAAAATAGACCAAATTAACTTTATGTCTACCAAATTTTTTTTTTTTTTGTAATTTAAAAAAGTCAAAACAGTGATTTAGCCCTGCTCTACAAAACCATAACAAACACTACATTAATATTTTGTTTTCTTATTTTGCAGATGAATACAAGAAGACCATTCTATTTGCTCGGATCTACAGTATGATATTAAAGGCTCAAAGCTGCCCCCATATAGGCAAGCTTTTGGCTATTTTATGCACCTCCACAGAGAGAAAAACATGACAATCCGCGATGTTCTGCGTCAATCTATTCGAGCCACAATAGTTATCTGGGATAAGGCCAATATTCCTACTCAGCAGGAACCTCGTGCCATGAAGAAGTTAGAGAATTTCTTTAACGAATGGACTTGCTTAAAGAAGCATGCTTCCAGAACAAGCCAGAGCCATAAAACCAAGGAGGCTGATTTTGTAGAGCGATTGGAAGATCTCTTTGACATCGCCCATGGAGACGCTGAGAAGCTGATCAAGAATCGTGAGGACTGGGAGTTCCTTCAACTGCAAAGACAAAAAGGTCGTCCTGGCTCAATCGGTGGTGTGGACACTGTACATCTTCACCGCACAAAAAATGCAGTCAAACGGTTGGAAGCTGAGGCAGAGAGAAAAAGAAAGTCAGAATCTTTGATGGAGGCGTCTACTAGTCAATTGTACTGGCTTCTTCCACATCTTCCAGCAACACTGATGAAAGTGAGAATGAGGAGGAGGAGCCCAAAGGAGCTTGTGCTTTACCAAAATCTAAGCAAAAACGAGGCATGAAAAACATCATGACTATTCAGATGTCTGCTGCCCTGGATCGTACACAAATTTCCTCTAGAAAGGCAACATTTATCCTCGCAGAGGCAGCTAAAAGCTTTGGTTTGGACGCTTCAGATTACAACATAAACCAACATTCTATCCATCGCCTTCGAAATAAGAACCGAGCTCGTCATGCTAAAGAACTTAAGGAGCATTTCCATGGAGAATGTTCTATGACAGTCCACTGGGATGGCAAGATGATGGAGGACCTCACCTCGCACAAGCACATTGATCGTCTCCCAGTACTTGTGTCAGGACCTGGTGTTGAACAGCTGCTTGGTGTCCCCAAAATCCCAAACTCAACTGGAGAAGCACAAGCTGAAGCCGTCTTTAACTGCCTGAATGAATGGGGAATTACAGAGAGAGTAAAAGCAATTTGTTTCGATACAACAGCTTCAAACACGGGTCAATATAGTGGAGCCTGTGCTCTCATCGAAGCAAAATTGGGACATGATGTTTTGTACTTGCCTTGTAGACACCATGTTTTAGATTTATTGTTGGGAGCTGCATTTGAAGCAACATTGGGATCTACATCAACTGGTCCAGAGATATTGATCTTTAAGCGTTTTCGTGACAATTGGACTTCTGTTGATCAAAGCCAGTTCCAAACAGGTGAGACAGACACGATTACTAAAGAAGCAATTATCCAGTCTAAAACTGAACTAATTCAGTTTGCTAGATCCCAGGCACCTATGCTACGGGATGACTATCAAGAACTTTTGGATCTGTCCATCATCTTTCTTGGAGGTGTCCCCAATAAAGGCATCAAGTTTCGTGCACCAGGTGCCATGCATCGAGCTCGCTGGATGTCCAAAGCGCTCTATTCTATCAAGATGTGGCTTTTTCGAAACCAGTTCAAGATGACTAAGACTGAAGAACGAGGAATTCGAGATCTTTCCCTTTTTTCTGTTCTCATCTATATGAAGGCTTGGACAACATCCTCACTCCCTATTGAAACCCATTTAATGACTGGCTCCTTATGAGGTCATTGATTAATTATCCTAACAAAAAGATTTCTGATGCAACTAAAAAAAAGCTCTCTAACCACTTATGGTACCTGTCTGAAGAAGCAGTTGGTCTTGCTTTCTTTGATGAGCGAATTACTACAGATGTAAAGAAACGCATGGTAAAGGCATTAGAAGATGAGTCCACTGATAGACCACCCAAGCGTCCTCGGATTCCTGAATCGACCTTCTGCTCTGGTGAAGGACTACACCAACTTGTTACAAGAAATACTAGAGAATTCTTTACTAAGCTGAATTTGCCAGAAGGATTTCTGAACAAGGCACCCAGCACTTGGACATCCAACTGTGAATATTTAAGGGCCAGAGCTATTGTTGCAGCTCTATCTGTTGTAAATGACCGGGCAGAACGTGCAGTAGCTTTAGTTCAAGAGCTGAATAAGAAATTGACAGTGGGGGAAGAGCAGCTCCAGTTCCTGCTCCAAATTGTTGCAAAACACCGCCAGAGTCACCCAGTTCCATCAAAAACTGTTCTTCTCAAAAAATAACCATCAATGAGGTCGCACCTTAAAATACACCATATTGTATAATCATTGTATATTAAATAAATGTTGTATAAGGAAATAATGCTAATTAAAGTAATTAAAGTATGTAAATAGCACTGGCATTTTGAATTTATCTCTATATAATAAACTAATGGTTTTTTTTTGTAGCAATGCTTCATTGCTGATTGTATATAAAAAAAGAGCCAGGAAGGATTTTGGATAGGAGAAAAAGGATTGGGATAAAGAAGGATTGAGGACCAAAGGATGGATTATAACAACATCAAGGATAGGTTAGAAAAGGATCAATGATAAATAAGAAGGCCTATACTTATAAAAACGAATCAAACTAAAAAAAGAAGGAAGGAATTATGTGTATAATGAGCATAATCATATGTCAGGAGCTATTATGCCATGGTCACCATTTTTATTAGCCGGGGGCGACCCCTAAATATGAGCAATTTGTGTCAAACTTTCAAGTTTTAGTTTTTATGCTAAATGGAACTATTTTAGGGGGCGCAGATAAAATAATTCAACATTTCAATTTTTGACTACCCAATAAGAGACACCCTAATATATATATATATATATATATATATGAAAATTATTTCACGAAAGTAACACGTAAAAAATATTTATGATGAATAAAACCACGAAGGAAAGGAAACACAAAACGATGCTCAAGCGCTTTCGTCTAATGACATCCTCAGGAACACTGAAATACATAAAAGGTTACGGCCTATATATAGGTTACAGAAAGAGAAAAAAAAATATAAATAAATAACATACATACACACAAACATATATACATATATATATATACATACATATCTACACACATACACAATATATATATATAATATATATATATATATATATATATATATGCAATAAACGGAGAAGTAAAAATAAAACTTAAAAATTAAGGATTAGAGGATTAACAAAGAGGCATATCGATTTTTAGCACAAGATCAAATGAGTTATAAAAATAATACAAATTTATACTGGAGATACGCCCGGGTTTAACACTTTGCCTTTTTAGAGTCAAGTTTCGATATATATAAAAATAAATTAAAGATTAAAAGTTAATAAAGTAGCTTACAAGTTTACCAAAGATTAAGTGTCCTACCCTTTTTATCTAGATTTGTTTTGAAGGAATTCAAAACAACAGGATCGAGTTGAAAAAGACCTTTGCCTATGTTGAAGTTATTTGAAAGTTGAATAATGGCAGACTCAAGAATATTTCTATTGACAATGTTGCTCGAATGAAATAAAGCTGAAGCATTATTCCAAACAATACAGTGGGATAACTCTGACAAATGGACAAAAAGAGCACTGGACAACTGTCCTGTTCTGACGGAATATTGATGCTGTTTTATACGTGTGTGCAAATCCTTTCCCGTCTGACCTATGTAAAAGGAATCACATTGTTTACACCCAATTTTATAGATAATGCCTGAATTATTGGTAGGGCTATTTTTTACTATGATATTTTTCACAATATTGTTATATGAAAATACTACATTAATATCCAAAAGTTTAAGTACATTTGCAATGCCTAAAAAGCCCGGGAAAAATGGAAGTACTAAAATATTTTTTGACAAAGTACGAGTGTTATTATTGACACGATAGAAAGTTCGTTTTGCCTTGTTGAGACAAGATTCCATAAACGCAGATGGGTAACACAGATCACTTCCAATACCGTTGATTTTTTCCAATTCGGCATCGATGTATTCCGGACTGGCGATCCTAAGGGCGCGGAGAAACATTGATGAAAAAATGGCCTTCTTAGTGGGGTGTCATGTCCCGAGTAAAAGTGTACGTAGGACAAGTTGTTTGTTGTTTTCCGATAGATACTAAACTTAAAACCTGGGCTTTCCCTATGTACACGCACATCCAAAAATGGGATTGACTTGTCTTGTTCCACTTCTAAAGTAAACTTAATGGAGGGGACTTGATCATTTAACTGAAGGAGGAAGTTATCCAGGTCACGATTCATGGGCCAGATACACAAAATATCGTCGACGTACCGCAACCAAGGGATGCCAACCCCCAGGATTCTCGGAATGTAAGTAATTTCGAAACGAAAAACTCCATATAAATATTGGAGAGGAGGGGCGATAAGGGGTTGCCCATGGCCATCCCAAACACTTGTTGATAATACTCGTTATTGAAAGTGAATTTACAGTCTTTAATGCAAAGCTTAATAAGTTCCAAAACAATGTGTGAAGGTAGTGGCAGGTCATACTTATGTAATTCTTGGGAGAGGAAGTCAAGCATATCATCAATCGGCACTTTTGTAAACAATGAACAAACATCAAAACTGATCAATCTACCGTTAGTTTCAGTACGTGCATTATTCAATTTTTCCGTAAGATCCATGGAATTTTTTACATGTGAATCAGAGATAGTTCCGAGAATGGGGGACAAGACTTTGACAAGCCATTTGGAGAGTTTATAAGTAATAGAGCCCACCGAGCTAATAATAGGGCGCATAGGGTTGCCAGGTTTGTGGGTTTTAATAAGACCGTAAAGGTAGGGCAGAGAAGGTGAAGTGGACATGAAAAGCGGAATTAAGTCCTTATGATCTTTGAGAATGCGTTTCAAGCCACTATTAAATGATTTGATGACGTCATCCTGCGGGTTCTTCCTAAGTTTGCTGTATGTGGCGGGGTCCTGGAGAAGCTCGTTCATCTTTCCGATGTAGTCCACTTTGTCCATAATAACTATGGTGTTAGCCTTGTCTGCTTTAGTAATATGGAGCTCCCCATCTTTTTTTAATTGTGAGGCCATCGCAAAACCGTTTAGGAAAGTTATCTTCGTAATTACCATTCGCCGCACTATAAACGAGGCCTTTAACTATGTTAAACAAATACTGAGGGAGATTAGACTGTTTTTCAAGACTGTAAATTCACTTTCAATAACGAGTATTATCAACAAGTGTTTGGGATGGCCATGGGCAACCCCTTATCGCCCCTCCTCTCCAATATTTATATGGAGTTTTTCGAAATTACTTTCATTCCGAGAATCCTGGGGGTTGGCATCCCTTGGTTGCGGTACGTCGACGATATTTTGTGTATCTGGCCCATGAATCGTGACCTGGATAACTTCCTCCTTCAGTTAAATGATCAAGTCCCCTCCATTAAGTTTACTTTAGAAGTGGAACAAGACAATTCAATCCCATTTTTGGATGTGCGTGTACATAGGGAAAGCCCAGGTTTTAAGTTTAGTATCTATCGGAAAACAACAAACAACTTGTCCTACGCACACTTTTACTCGGGACATGACACCCCCACTAAGAAGGCCATTTTTTCATCAATGTTTCTCCGCGCCTTAGGATCGCCAGTCCGGAATACATCGATGCCGAATTGGAAAAAATCAACGGTATTGGAAGTGATCTGTGTTACCCATCTGCGTTTATGGAATCTTGTCTCAACAAGGCAAAACGAACTTTCTATCGTGTCAATAATAACACTCGTACTTTGTCAAAAAATATTTTAGTACTTCCATTTTTCCCGAGCTTTTTAGGCATTGCTAATGTACTTAAACTTTTGGATATTAATGTAGTATTTTCATATAACAATATTGTGAAAAATATCATAGTAAAAAATAGCCCTACCAATAATTCAGGCATTATCTATAAAATTGGGTGTAAACAATGTGATTCCTTTTACATAGGTCAGACGGGAAAGGATTTGCACACACGTATAAAACAGCATCAATATTCCGTCAGAACAGGACAGTTGTCCAGTGCTCTTTTTGTCCATTTGTCAGAGTTATCCCACTGTATTGATTGGAATAATGCTTCAGTTTTATTTCATTCGAGCAACATTGTCAATAGAAATATTCTTGAGTCTGCCATTATTCAACTTTCAAATAACTTCAACATAAGCAAAGGTCTTTTTCAACTCGATCCTGTTGTTTTGAATTCCTTCAAAACAAATCTAGATAAAAAGGGTAGGACACTTAATCTTTGGTAAACTTGTAAGCTACTTTATTAACTTTTAATCTTTAATTTATTTTTATATATATCGAAACTTGCCTCTAAAAAGGCAAAGTGTTAAACCCGGGCGTATCTCCAGTATAAATTTGTATTATTTTTATAACTCATTTGATCTTGTGCTAAAAATCGATATGCCTCTTTGTTAATCCTCTAATCCTTAATTTTTAAGTTTTATTTTTACTTCTCCGTTTATTGCATATATATATATATATATGTGTATGTGTGTAGATATGTATGTATATATGTATATGTATATATGTTTGTGTGTATGTATGTTATTTATTTATATATTTTTTTTCTCTTTCTGTAACCTATATATAGGCCGTAACCTTTTATGTATTTCAGTGTTCCTGAGGATGTCATTAGACGAAAGCGCTTGAGCACCGTTTTGTGTTTCCTTTCCTTCGTGGTTTTATTCATCATATATATATATATATATATATATATATATATATATATGTGTGTGTGTGTTGTGTGTGTGTGTGTGTATATATAGTTTTAGCGGATTTAAATTCGGAGCAAGATTTTTTTATTACAGATATAAATAACTGTACCATAATTTTAACTATTGACAGACAGATCTCGCTTATTGCGGGGGTACATATATATATATATATATATATATATACACACACACACACACACAAAGTTGTTCTCATTTTATACAATGCGCGTGTTTGCCTCATTTACAAAGGGCGAATCTATTGACTACCTCGTTAAACACGAGGTTGTCATTAGCTTTATAATCGCACAAATCCACCTTTTTTAAAAATGCTGAATAGCTGTTCCCACGAGCCAGAAATGAAATAAAGTAGAGCCAATGATGACCACACACATTTGAGAATAAACTTTGATAACGTTGTGGGTTTCGTACATTCGTGGTATACGTAGCAATTTTATGAAGCTTATAATTTCGGGGTCGAGCCATAATTATAGTGCTAAAGAGTCATACCAATATACACATTCTCTATTTCTAACAAATATCCCGAACCAGTGGATACCCAGGCTACCAAGGGAACCGGTGCTTACTATACATGCAGCAATTTTTTCGCAATCGGTTGTTTCAATTTTTCACTTTTTGCATAAGTCCCAGCGAATATGTTTCGCGTGAAATAATCCTGCATCAATCCTGCATCATTACCTCGCGTATCGTCATTTCATCCTTTATTTTTTTAAAAATCACCAGATACACTTCTGAAACGGTCAATTTCGACGATGCTCTGACTTTCCAAGTAAAACAGCACATTTATCGGGTTGGCTAATGCTTCAACAAATTCAAATCTTACCCCATGACTGCCATGTAACTGGGGATTTAGATGTGTTTACACTACAACATCGATGAGACGATAGATGAAAAGCATACAATGTGTTTCCATTTATAAAGTCGTCTATAGTCACACCCGAACCAAATACAGGGTGTACATAAAGTCAGGATCTATTTTTGTGAAGCACTTGGAAATTATATGGAATTCAATCATAAAATGATAAAGTGGTAACATTTATTAAATAATTAAGAGTAGGATTCGACGTGACGCCCATCAGTATCCCTGCACAGCTCAAATCGTTCCGCAGCATTTCTAAACACATTCTGGAGCATTTGCGGGGTTATGTTATCTGCAGCAGTTCGTATACGTGTACGTAAGTTTTCAAGACTCGTAATCTTCGTCTGATAGACGTGCGATTTGATAAAGCCCCATGCAAAGAAATCTAAAGGGGTTAAATCTGGTGATCTCGCTGGCCAAGGTCTTTTGTTGCTTCCGCGTCCGATCCAGCGATTGGAAAACGTCCATTTAGATAATCCTGAACAATTTTGGCATAGTGACAAGGAGCACCATCATGTTGATAGACGACGGGGATAGGATTGTTAGTACCGTCGTCTATCAACATGATGGTGCTCCTTGTCACTATGCCAAAATTGTTCAGGATTATCTAAATGGACGTTTTCCAAATCGCTGGATCGGACGCGGAAGCAACAGACCTTGGCCAGCGAGATCACCAGATTTAACCCCTTTAGATTTCTTTGCATGGGGCTTTATCAAATCGCACGTCTATCAGACGAAGATTACGAGTCTTGAAAACTTACGTACACGTATACGAACTGCTGCAGATAACATAACCCCGCAAATGCTCCAGAATGTGTTTAGAAATGCTGAGGAACGATTTGAGCTGTGCAGGGATACTGATGGGCGTCACGTCGAATCCTACTCTTAATTATTTAATAAATGTTACCACTTTATCATTTTATGATTGAATTCCATATAATTTCCAAGTGCTTCACAAAAATAGATCCTGACTTTATGTACACCCGGTACATCACAGCCATTTATATCGCGGGCCAGATTATGATATGCGCGTGAACATAAAGAAAACTCGGTGCCTGTACAGTAATTCACTTCAAAAGCTCCGTCAACAGATGCGCCATTAATATGTAAATTTACGCTTTTCAAACCGAAATTTTGGAATTTGAAAGCCGATTTCTTATACTCACCAACCATAGTTTTATGATCGAGCAAGCCGATAAGGACGCGCTTTGGGAGAATACCCAAGGCCACATTTTCTATCTACTTGGTAGTTACACCAGCTGTGACTGTATGCATTTTTAAAATCACGTGTCTCATTGGATATTTAACTGCACCTTTTAACAAGCGCTTCTCAATTTCCATCTGCTTGGTGGGGGGTAGTTTCACGCGTCGAACTCTAAGATACGTGTCTAAAATGTGCACAACAGTAGGCTTGATAGATTGCTCGCTACCCTCAACCAGATTTAAGCATATATCGGCGGCTGTACGGGTAATTTTGATCCTTATTTCAACACCGTTCAAAAGCAGTTTTTCTTGTGACAAAAAATCAGAGTGTAATCTTGCGTAGCAATCGTAAGTTTTCTTTTTCAAATTTTTAAATTTATTTTTACACTGTCCATCAATTTGGGGGTATAATGCTCCTGAGCCGCCAAATGTGTCTCTTTTGCATCTCTCGTAAAGTTTAAAACAGTTTCTAAATATGCTCTATAATGATGATAGCTAGCGCCTGGCGAAACGTTAGTTTGGGTTAGGTACACCTCACATTGACTTATCGGCGTGCGTAGGAAGTTGTTTTCGGGGTATACTGCGTACCCCTCTTCACAATCTGTGCCATTCGAATGTGCAAATTCTTAGTTTAGTGTAAAGAAACATTTGAAGGGTAAAAAAAAATGACTCCCTGACGAAGAAACCACGAACTCTATACGCGCCGTGGTTGACCTAATAGCGTTGAAAGGATGAATTATGACGAATTCGGTCTTCACAATACTTGTTTGCGTTGGAGGCACATCAAAGAGATTTAACTCGGATTTGCAGCACACCGAACTGTGGGGGTGAATAAATTGGGCCGTAGCAACCGTTAATACAGCCTTCCACTTCAGTTGTAGTGTCACCTATGAGAGACAGTTGTATCAGATTTACCTTATATTAGTTTTTAAAAAATACTGTAAGTCCACGACCGGTTTCATACACTTAGAACATGTCTTCTTTTTTATATCCTTTTCCGCTTTACACGACCAGTTGCCTGCTTAGCTATCCTTTTTGTTCTTTTTCCACGACGTACAGAACGCTTTCTTCCTCTTATAGTAACCTTTTGTTTTTCTTTCTTCTGAAACCCCGACCGCGCATTTTTCTCTTCGCATCTTGGACGATTTCATCCCGTGTACGTCGTAAATGTCAGTGGCGGCTTTTCAAAGAAGGCATGGGAGGCCGGGCCTCCTCTGTTTTTATCACTATAAACTATGAAAGAGGATTTTATTGATAGTATTAATTCTATACGATAGTGACATGCAGAAAGTGGGGCATCTAACACTTTGTAATCTATTCTATTTATATAGCTATATTATAGACAATTTTGGGCCTCCCTACTCTCCCTGGCCACTGTTAAATGTTTTCTGAAAGCTTCTTTAGGCTTGATACTTGACATTATATCTTCAAATCTGTTAAGTTCTGATTGTAGGGATTCCTTTCCAAGATATTTGGCGCCGCTTTTCAATAAGGGCATAGCTATCCGCAGTATAGCCGAAAAAATTGAATCGATGCCGCTTCCGCGTTGGTACCTCACCCCTCGGTAGACGGAAAATGGCCTTTGTGTCATTCTGTCGCAACACTCCGGAAGTGTAGCTTCACGGTTGATCTCCCGTAACCGAATTGAAACTTTTTCCCCTCATTCTTTCTTATATATATATATTAAGATAGTGTTTAGTAGGTTAGGTGCAACTTTGACATAATGAGGTTTATCATATATAATGCTCAAACGCTTTCCTCTATGATCGCGAATGTCCGCAATGCGTAACAGACGAGCCTGTGTATCTCCAAGAAATTGCTGGGCCATGATATTGCTGTAAACATAACACATGTCCGTGGGAGGGTCTCCAGCGGGCAATTTCGACAATTGTAGTTGGTACAATAAACTGAATAAGTCATGCTGTGACTCGTGAAATGCATCTCTTTGGAAGGCTAGGCCACATCTGCCCCCAGATATAACTTTGAACAGCTCATTGTCCTTAATAATTCTACTAGCTATTGATTTTAACAACAAAGTATGGGCCGGTGTGTCTTTGTTTACGACTTCAAAAAGTAAATCGGGTGTGAGGCTTGACTTTTTCAGACACCCATTTAAAGCTCTTACAATATCCTCAGTTGTGTCATAATGCCCCTGTCCTAGTGTTACTTTTGTACTGTAGTACCGCAACTCCCCGCCCCAGGCTGAACGCATAGTATCATCTAAAGTTACGCCTAAATTTTCACACTCATCGAGCCTTCTAAGAATCAGAAAAACGGCCTCTTACTTCTCAACACTTAAAAACTTGGTGGTCAATTGAAATTCACACAAGCTGACCTCGTATGATTCACGCTCCAAATCGATAGGACCATGCAGTTCTGTTATAAAGCTGGACAGGGTATTGTCTGGATGCGTGGGCAAAGAGGCAGAAGAGGGTAGTGTGACGTAGAAGTGGTTAGGTAACATTTTGTATACTATTTAAGTTTCATTATTGCTTGAGTTTTTATATAGGAGTTGAAGCTTTCAGGGTAGCCTAGCCACTTCACCAGATACATCTTTCTCTTCCCTTTACCTTTGTTTCCTAAAATGTTTTCAATTTTAAACATTTTTTTACCTAAATTAAACTCCACTTTCTGCAATTCCTCGCCATAAAGGCCGCCCCAACTTCTTCACCATTCAAATCTTCAACGTAATACATCATCACATCGTCTTTAGGCCTCATAGATCTAACTTTAAAAATCTCCTGAGTCCACCCTTGCTCAAAGCCTTTCGCAAACTTATTACCCGCTCGTGACAGCCTTACATAATCATTGATTTTGAAACGCACAGAGCGTGGTGGCGCCCCACGATTATCTTTTCTCGACTCAGGCTCTATATGAGGGCCACTTTTTAAAAGCTCGTTAGGGAATGTACCAATCATGCGATGGCGTGAGCGGTTGTAGGATGAAGCCAGCGACTGCAGAATGTCTACATATCTGTATGTGTTTTTATGTGTGAAATAACGATGCATGCGTTCCTTTATGGTACGCTGAACTCTTTTGGCTAAAGATGCCTTATGCATAGAACTGGATGTGTAATAACTGATATTAAACTCCGTCAACATGTTCTTGAAAGCTCGGCCTATAAATACTTTGCCCAAATCTGAACAAAAATAGCCTGGAATCCTGTTTTCTTTCAACATTAGCTTTGGCGGCTTTCGCAACTGTTTCCGGCGATTTACTTTTTCAGGGGAATTAGCCACAAATATCCAGAGAATACATCTATTATAAATAGAATATATCTATAGCCGCCATTATATACCGAATACCTCTGCATGTCTGTTAAATCCGCTTGCCAAATAGAATCAACCGAGTGAGCTAATGTCTTGGCAGTTTTAAACCTTCTTCTCACCGGTTTATACAGTGTACAAGCATCCTGCTCACGCAAAAACCTCTCAACATCTTTTTTCCCTACTCCCTCATTATAAACGCCTCTGTACAGTCTATTAACACCCCCGTAGGAGGCTGGATTAGAAATGTCATAAAAACTTTTTATTAATATATTAGCCATTTGCGTATTTTAGAGGCGCGCGGGTTGGGTTGTGCGTTGCTGCTTGATCTCTTCTTCCTCTCCAAAGATATTACCGCCGGGGGCGAATGCGTGTTTAGACGTGACACAGGTGTTTTTCCCCCCAAGTCTTTTAACATGTTCTGATTACCTATCAATGTTTTGGGGATGTTTATTTGCTGTAGTCTAGCTTTAATATGTTCCCATCCTGTTGGTGAAAGCCAATCCCACTTTCTTACCAAGTCATGTACGATATCAATAATGTTCGAACCCTGTACCTTTGACCCTTCAACAACAACGTCGCCTGTATCGGACCATTGTATATGGGGTCCTCACTCAATAGATTATAAAGACTTAGCCCTTTATTCCTCAATGTATGAGGTAGACTACATTTTAATACATGTTCGGTGTTGCTGGCTCACTCCGTTGTTCTTTGGTTGTTCGTCTCTAGTCTCGGCCCCAGGCCCTATGCCGCCACGATCAACATCATCAATGCTATGGCTGATAACTATGCGCACATCGGCCCGTTTCTTAAATCTTCGAGCTCTTGAAGAAATTTCCGTAGAGCTTCTTCATATACAATTCTTTTCTCTTCATGGGCCTTCTCACTGTTTAATAGATTCACCAATTCATTCTCCATTCTTTTAAGCCTATTTTAACCAGGCTCTAGTACTGATTCCTGGTTCTTTGTATTTTGTAACGAAGTATATACCTCGTGTGGAATCACGACCAGTTTTTTCATTATATTACCTAGACCAGTGGTTCCCAACCGGTTTTGGCTTATGGCCCCCCTTAGGAACCTTATTTTTTCCTGTGGCCCCCATAAGCATTATTTTCAGTAGGTAATATGCAGATTTAACTCTATTTTACAAAATAACATTTTCCTGTGGCCCCCTTCAAATGTGTCATGGCCCCCAGGGAGCCATATGGCCCCCGGTTGGGAAACACTGAGTCCTAGACAATAAAGGCCCCAAAACTGAAAACAAGATGGGGAAGAACGATCCACCTCTTTGCACAATAATTTGCTTTTTCTTTCCAACACTTTATTTTTAACAAGCGAGTGCGCGTATTATGCTCTTGTAACGACGTAAGCGCGACTTATGAGTGGCCTTCATTGGTACATTGCATTTTACAACGTTAAGGCAGATTTCACAGATGCATTTCAAAAAGTTTGGGTCAATATTTTTAACAAACGGCCGTTGGAGAGTGCGCAGCGATCGTTGATAGATTTTTATTAATTCACGGTACTTCTTTAACCTCTTTGTGATTCTGAGATGTACACCGTTTCAGCCTCGTTTGGGAATATATTCATTCTTAGAAGCACCCAAAACGTGTTTCGCGGCTGAAGGTCACAAACCAAATATCCGTAACGTTGACTTGTAACTTTTTTATAAACTTCCAAAAATTCCTTGCGCTGATTCGGGAACATCTGATTGGCTAATACCCCAATTTGTGACACATCTCTATGTTGCGCGAATAAGACTAGATATTGTGTATTTAGTGATACATCACGCACGTCTCTATTCTCAAAAAACAGGTTTTGATTGATGAAGAACACGCTTATGTTAAGATGGTGGGAGAATACTGTAAATGTCTCGGCAAACGTTTTGTCCATTTCTAACATGAGATCGTCAATTACAGTAACCGTGTGCTCATCACCCTTATAGAACTAACATCATAAACGCCTTTGGGACAAAATATCATCTTGTATTCGTTAAATACGGCTTCGTATGCCGAATAGCACCATATTACTTTGTGCACAAAATTTGAGAAAAGTTCGCCCTTATCTTTAATGATTTTAAGCATAAACACGGTTTTTCCACATCCTGTAGGACCTGATATAATATATGTAGAAGGGCTTGTGAACCTGAATTTTTCTACAGATGACATACTCCTAAGTGGGACATTTACAAAATATAATAAAATTGTAAATGTTGCTCCTTATATTCTACAATCTTGTTTTTCTTCTTCTCCAGAACCGTGAATGATGACGAGGTTGAGGTACTGTACCAGCAACATGTCCCCATCGTAAATATTGCAGATGACGTTGATGACGGCGAGGATAGTGTAGTTGTTGTTGAGGCTACAGACTGCACCTCCGCCAGCGAACCATCAGCAGTGACAGTCGTAGCACCCCCACTGGACAATTTCAGAAGAAAGCGGGTGCATGACATCATCGTTGAAACACCTTCCACGTCAGGTATAAAGCGCTTAAAACCGTCGAACGTTAGACCCACAGTAAGTTCTGAAAATGTAATAGAACCCCAGACCTCTACGTCTTGCGAAACAACCCCTACAGTAGCTCCTTCTACAAATAAAGCTGTACCCACTTGCCCCTATCCAATACCGCCCCTGCTGTGCCCTCCACCTCGACAGCAACACAGCAACCTGTAGACAGTAGCATATCATTCGAACTAGTGCGCAGAATCACCACCACCCCATCCTTGACGAGAAACCGTTACGTAGTCAGGATCGACCCCCGAGTCATGTATAACAACGGCTTTGAACACGGACTACGACGCATATTGTGGAGTTTGCCCATCAGAACAGTGAGGAACATGAAGCCAGGACGCGACTGGCCCTCGGGTTCGGGTCAGATGATAGTGATAGAGACAATTTTTGGGTAGTAATACCCTACAGACGTCTGGCCGCCGCAGATGTAGAGTACATTTTGGGGCGTATAATGTAGGCTTCTCAAAGCGGCACCGAGCTTAATATGGAGAATTTCACGATTGATGTAGATCACGTCTTCCGACCTGAAGGTCACGACGCAACGCCTTCTACTCTTAACTTTAACAGTTACTAAATATACAAAAGACACACTGATTTCGATCGTAGTTGCGGCTTTATAACAATAGTCTTGGCTCGTATGTTTACTGTAGTAAATACAGCTTCCCAAAAAATGTGAATGCCTACGGTATTGGAGCGTGCACGTAAACTGGCTGCAGACTGCAGTCTTGAATTTGCTTGTGATATGGGCCCTGAAGAGTTCCGAGGGGTAGAGCAGAAAATGGGTGTACGTATAGCTGTGTTTGGATTGGATGATAGTGTATGTTTTCAAATGATAGGTGCGGGTTTTTAAAAGCAGCGTGAGAGAACGTAAAAGGCTCCTACTTATTTTAGGCTTGTCTGGGACAACGTATCTCCCCATCCGTAATATAAGAGGTCTTTAAGCGAGTTATGATAAAAGCCGAAAATATGGAAGACATCACGATTTGTGTAAGGGTTGTCTCGAGTTTACGAATGACCTGTTGAAACATTGTAAGGAATGCAACATGGTTTGCGACCAGTTTAAAAAACCCAGATGTGAAAGTCGAGTAGTTGAAACTGAGAAGCGTGATTGTAATGTATGTAAACGCATGTTTTTCAATAATACCTGTTTTGGATTCCATAAATCAAATGGGATGTGTAGGAAAATGAGAATTTGCGAGTGTGGTATGTTTCATACAATGTACAGCTGGGGGAAATTCCAGCATAAATGTGATGAAATTCACTGTTCTACATGCCATGAAGAATATAAGGCGGATGGTGTAAAGCACGTATGTTATATGAAAGATGCCAAACCTAAAAATAAGCCTTGTATAACCGTGTATTGACATGGAAACTTACACAAACCCCGAAACAAAAGAGGTTATCCCGCATTTACTCGTAAGTCAGACTATTTGTGATGAATGTATGAGCATTGAGTGTGATGAATGCCGCAAAAGTGGCAAACGTACAAACATTTTTAAAGTGTCTGCAAGAGATTCCTCGGTGAAACTGTTTGTGAACTTTATTGTCAAGCTAGCGCGCCAGTTCAAAAAAATGACTGTGTATATTCTTGTCCATAACGCCGCAAAATTTGATACATAATTCCTTTATAAGGAACTGCTTGAACACAAATTATCAGATATATGTACAGGCGATCCCCTGAAAAGAGGAAACAAACTTATACAGATGCAGAAAAAGGTAATGTTCAGTTTAAGGACACTGTTATTCACACCTTGTAAATTAGCTATGGTACCGAAGGTGATGGGCGTAGCCGCCGAAGTTTTAAAAGGGTATTTTCCTTACACTTTCCTCACTTGTGACACTGTAAATTACGTAGGATCCCCCTGCCCCCTCAAATATTACTTTAACTATGCAACATGAGTGATAGTGAGCGTGAAGATTTGAGATAATCCTTCAATATAGCGGATGTGAGCGCTATTGTGTGAATGACGTGCGTGTACTTAGAGTGTGTTTCCAAGCCTTCAGAAGGATGTACATAGTCCGGTTCAGCTGCGACCCGCTACAATCCGCAACCAAGATCGCCTCATTGTGTTTTACTGTGTTCAAGAACAACTTCATGCCTAAAGATACACTAGCCGTCATTCCCCGAAACAACCCACGCAGTTATGGGTATAAGGCTATTTACTGGCTCATACACCTACAACAACAGACCGCTGTATACATAAAACATGCCCGCAACATGGGGGAAGTGGCCATTAAGATCAATGGCCCTTTTTTGGGTGGATGGTCTAAGCGAAGACCTCGCCACTGGTGAGAAGACTGCGTAGTCCTTTAACGGATGCTGGTGGCATGGATGCCTACGTCCTGAGTGTGGCATCATAGAAGATATCCATAGCAGATCTCCTGCCGACAGTCTTGCATGGACCAGTACCCGCGATCAACTTATAAGCTTCCAGTTCACTCCCAAGGTTTTGTAGGAACACGAATATGATGTACAAATGGAGACAGATGGAGAGTACCACGAAGAAATAATCACCATCAAGCGTACAATGGTGCTGGACCCCTCAAATGTTACAGTTTTACAGTTTTTACAGTGTATTTGGGGTCCATCCTGTTACTTTCTGCTGGTCTTGCAACAATTCCATGCCTAGATGAAAATGTTTAGAAGGTAGATTCGTCGCTAAACATAACTTCTTTCCATTGTTCTGGTGTCCAATTTTCATCCATCTTACAAAATTCAATCCGTTTTTTCTTCATACGTGCCGTTAACAACGGTTTTCGGGCTGGACACCTTGCTGGCAGTCTTACGCCCTTTTGGAGACGTTCTTGAATGGTACGAATAGACACGTGTCCAAGGAGTTCAGGATTGTCATTCTCTACCTATCGCACAGATAAAAATCATGAAACGAGTGATCTTAGCTAATCCTACGATATCTGCACGAAAATTATATATATATATATATATATATATATATATATGATGAAAACCCACAAGGAAAAAGAAAAATGATTCCAAGGCCTTTCGTATTCAGAAGTACACCTCGTCAGGGAGGTGTACTTCTGAATACACGAAAGGCCTTGGAATCATTTTTCTTTTTCCTTGTGGGTTTGCATCATTCATTCATTCATTTCACGTGTTTAATTGTGAAATTCATCGCATATATATATATATATATATAATATATATATATATATATAATAATAATAATAATATATGGCTTAGACGTCCAGACACTCAACCAGCATGACAGGCTGCCGACGAGGGGTGAGAGAAGTTGGTATTATGCGAAGTGTTATGACAGCGAGAACATCAAGGATCTCTTCCTTCTTGTGTTTTATTTTAGGTTAGGTTACCGTATTCGAAGGCCCTACTCCCGGCGCACAAACACGTCTCAATAAAGGTTTTACTTTTTTTCTATACAAACCTACATACAACTCATATATATATATATATAATATATATATATATAGGGTTAAAGCAGTCCCTCACCTTGTTGCATGCAATGTTGCATGGAAATGTATTGCACTCGGGATTTTTGAGGTATACGACTGAATCAGCTGATAATATATATATATATATATATATATATATATATATATATATTATATATATATATATATATATATGCGCGATGAATTTCACAATTAAACACGTGAAAGGAATGAATGCTGCAATCCACGAGGAAAAAGAAAAACGATTCCAAGGCGAGTGTAGCTCTGAATACACGAAAGGCCTTGGAATCATTTTTCTTTTTCCTTGTGGGTTTGCAGCATATATATATATATATATATATATATATATATATATATATAGTTATTCATTTATTTATATAATTCCATCCACAACTCTTTTCAGTTTAAAATCAGTAAACTTTGTTACATATAATTATTCCTTTTAAAGTTAGTAATATTTTGTGTTTCTTTTATTTTATACTCGATTTCAGGGTGTCCATAAAAGAATCGTACAAATTCCACTTGAAATAGATTAAATTTGTTGATTTTTCTTTCTTTATGGATACCCTGTATTTATTTTGAAAAGGTGTTTGCTAACCATATCAGTAAAAAATATGGATATGTAAATATAAAACAAATATGAATTATAAATATTTGGTCACTATCATAATACTCACGAGTCATGAATAGTGAAGTATTTGAGAACTTTTATGTTACCCTTAAGGAAAATAAATGATATGTATCAGTCACCCTTAAAATTGTAATTTTGTTTTAGTGGGTACCTATTTTAAATAAATTTTAATACTATATTATTTGTAATTTATAATATATATATAATATATATATATATATATATGTATATATATATATATATAATGGATGTATGTATATATGTTACAGTGAATGTCTAAAATCAGGCAATTTGTAAATTGACTGAAATTTAAGCAAGGTGTCACATTGATGATGCACACAAACCCTAACCTAACCTAGTGAATTTTTAAGCAGTATATTGGGAAATACCAGTGGGCATGTATATGCAGCATTACCAGAAAGGTTAGGTTAGGTTTTGTGTATATCATGAATTTGATACATTGTCTAAAATTTCAGTCACTTACAAATTGCCTGATTTAGACATTGACTGCAATATATATATAATATATATATTATATATATATATATATATATATATATACACAGTTATTATAGAATAGGGCATTTTTTATATTATTTCTCTAACAATAATTTGATATTAACAATTACAGAAAATATTTTTTAATTATTTTTTATTTTTATAGAACTGTAATTAATTTTTTTTAATTTTTTTGCTTACAAACATAAAATGGTAGACCCAAAAGTTCAGTCAAGCGAACTAAAAAAAAAAAGTAAATTTGCAATCACTTTCTATCCCAACCCTCATGAGGATGGACAATAAAACCTTCTTTTAAAAAAAAAAAAAAAACTTACGTGGGACAGTCAGTTTTGTAAGTTTTTTAAAAATTTATTTGAAAGCCAAATCAAAAATTAACTTTGGAATTAGTTTAGATCGGTGTTAATTAACTTGTTAAGGCTATACTACTTTGGGCGGCTTGCATTATACGGCCTAATATATATTCTACATCTTCAGCCGCCAAACGTCTAAATGGCACTATCACCCAATAATCGTCTACATCACCGTCATCTGACCCGAATCCAAAGGACAGACTCGTCCTGACTTCACGCTCGTCGCGATTCTGAAGAGCAAACTCTACAATACGCTGTACAACCCGGCGTAGCCCGCGCTCAATTCCATTGCTATACATGGCTCTAGGGTCGACCCTGATCTATACCGATTTCTAGTCAAGGCTGGGGTGGGGGCTGCGGATCGCACCAATTCGATCGTTATAGCATCCTCAACAGAACGGGGGCAACTGTGATGGATGAATTAGGGGGTATATTAGCGTAAGGTGCTGATGGGGGGGGGCCTGTTGCGTAGGAGGTTGAGGGTTGGGGATCTATTATTGTAGACTTAACAGAACGGGGGGCAACTGTGGCGGATGAATAAGGGATATATTAGCGGGAGGTGCTGCTGGGGGGATTGTTGCGTAAGAGGTTGAGGGTTGGGCTCTATTACGCTGCAACAAGCGCGTATTTCGGTCGCTTTATATCTGACGTGGGGTTCTCACACCTCCGCTTTGGACGTGCTACCGGTATCGCTGGTGAGGGTTCGTTGGCAGGGGAGATCACAACTACACTGTCGTCGAGGTCGTCCGTAATGTCAATGATGGGTGCTCTACCTCATCGTCATCACGGTTCTGTGGGAGAAGAAAGCAAAATATAAGGAACAGCACTCAAAATTTGTAATATTTTTAAATGACCCACTTAGGAGTGTGACGTGTTAGAAATGGACTCTGTAGAAAAATTCAGATTCACGAGCCCATCCACATGTATTATATCTGGACCTACAGGATGTGGTAAAACTGTGTTTATGCTTAAAACATTAAAGAAAAGGGAGAGATATTCTCGAAATTTGTGCATAAAGTTATATGGTGCTATTCGACGTATCAATCAGTGTTCAACGAGTACCAAGATGATATTTTGTTCCACAAGGCGTATATGACGTTAATTCGTTTAAGGGAAATGAACATACAATCATTGTAATTGACGATCTCATGTTGGAGATGGATAAACGTTTGCCGAGACATTACAGTATTCTCCCACCATCTTACATAAGCGTGTTCTCATCAATCAGAATCTATTTTTCAAAAATAGATACATGCGCGATGTGTCGTTAAGTACGCAATATCTAGTCTTATTCGCGCAACGTAGAGATGTATCACAAATTGGGGTATTAGCCAATCAAATTCCCGAATCAGCGTAAGGAGTTTTTGGAAGTTTATAAAGAAGCTACAAGCACGCGTTACGGATATTTGCTTTGCGACCTTCATCCGCGAAACACGTTTAGAGTGCTTCTGCGAACGAATATATTCCAAACGAGCCTGAAACGGTGTATATTCCAGAATGACAAAGAGACTAAAGAAATACCGTGAATTAATAAAAATCTATCATCGACTGCCCCGGGCAATGCAGCAGATGTTTATTAAAAATATCGACGCCGACTTTTTAAAATGCATCTGTGAAATCTGTCTTAACGTTATAAATTGCAATGTATCAATGTAAACCCATCAGAAGGCTCGCCTACGCCGCTACAAGAACATAATACGTGCACTCGCTCGTAAAAGTCAAACTGTAGCGAAGAAAAAACGAATTATTGTACAAACAGGAGGGTCATTTCTCCTCATCTTATTTTCAGTTTTGGGTCCTTTACTGACTGATTAATATAATGAAGAAAGTGTAGTGATTCCCACGAGTGTACGCTTCAATGCAAAGGAATCCAGACACGGATCTAGATCCCCGTAAAAGCAGACTTAAAAGAATGGAAAGCGAATTTCTGGCCCTATTAAACAGTGAAAAACACCTGATGAGTAAAAGTATCTTATACCAAGAAGCTCTGCAGAAATTTCTTCACGAGTACGAAAATTATAAGAGCCCTACAGAGATTCATGCGGTTATTAGGGCACAGCACGGGGGACGATGGACATGGCGACATAGGATCTGTGCCCGACGATACAGCTGCCAACCAAAAAGATTAGCCACAACATATCGAACATGTATTAAAAAGCACCCTCCCACATACATTGATGAGTAAAGGCTTAAGTCTTTATAATCTATTGAATGAGGATCCAGCCATACAATGGACGATAAAGGCGAGCTCATTGTGGAGGATCAAAGGTACAGGGATCGATATCGTAGACATTGTCCATGATTATCTGGTGAGAAAGTGGGATAGGGCCATCACCATCAGGATGGAAGCATATTAAAGCAAGACTACAACAAATAAATGTCCCAAAAACGTTGATACGAATTTGAACAGGTTAAAAGACTTGGAACATGCAACGCATGTGACACAGTTGAAGGAGCCGTCACCCCCGGCGGTAACACCTTTGAAGAGGAGCAAGAAGAGGTTAAACCAACCCTACCCACGTGCCTCTAAAATACGCAATGGCTAACGTATTAACTAAACGCTATTATGACATTTCTAACCCATCCTCTTACGGCGGCGGCTTAGATAGACTGTACCGTTAGCTAGCTATGTACTGGAAACGGAATGTAGACAAACAAACAAACGGGTTTATTTAAGTGTCGAGGAGATGAATAGAATCTTCGTGATAGTTGAGAAGTGGAGTGAAGATCGTTATAAAATACCTGCTAACGCGTAGGTACAAGAAGAGAGCAGATTAGTGACGCACCTCATACGCCGTTGTATGTACGTTGGTGTATAAATAACGATCGGCCGTGCATGATATACGGCTGATGTGGAAGAATGCTTCTGATAATAACGCTCTTGTTCCTACGCGAAACCGTTTCATCCTCGACAGAATGTTTGAAATCGTCGGATTCCGCAAGCTGAAACCTATATTAGACGCGCGTGTTACGGATATATGCTTTATTTTGATACAGTACTTGAATACGCATACACCGCTCTGCTCGATGGGTTTTACCGAGTGTAGGGCTGTGAGAATGGTCTAGTGCTGGACGTTTATTTAAAAGTTTAGACTCTTTGAAATACCATGAACTTTGGTACAAAGCAATTGATCGGTACAAGGCTGAGCTCACCTACACCGTTCACCCTGAGAACTATTTCTTTATATAACGCGCAGTTGTCGTAACGATTTAGAAGATTATTTCAATTGCCGCTATGTGAGTGAGTTCACGATTGAAAAGCTCGAGTCGGTAGAAATAAACCCTCGATTGGAAAAGCGTGTTTATAAACTTGTGTTTAATAATGTAGCTAACGATGAACTCTTTGTGCGTGCTTTTGATTGTATTCTAGACGTATTTAAAGATGATTTACCAACCGGTTGTAAAGTGGGAACAAAAATAGTACTGAACGATATGAAAGCCCTTCATATCGAATAAAGGTTTCCCTATACTTTAAGCGGTGAAATATTATTAAGCCGCATATACTGCGTAATGCAGAGCAATAATGATGTAATTGTAAACTCGATTAAATGCGAGTTTAATATTTTGAAAAAAAAGTGAAATGTATTTATATATTTTGCGTGATATTTCTCCTGTACTGTTATGATTATATACATATTTCTATTATTATTGAAATGTATTTATATATTTTGCGTGATATTTCTCCTGTACTGTTATGATTATATGCATATTTCTATTATTATTGAAGTGTATATTTTTTCTATTTGAAATGTATATTTATTTTATATATATCTCCATAATTGTGTGTATATATTTCCTGTACTGTTATGATTATATGCATATTCCTCAATTATTATTGAAATGTATATTTATTTTCTATATATTTATAATAAAAAGAATGATGCAATGTTGTTTTACTTAATTCTAATTGTTACGCCTTCTAAACCTACTACCGGTATTCTAAATGTATACAATGGTATCGCTAAAAAGTGGTATCTGGCAACTGAATACATGGCACGAAATCTTTTAATTGGAGACAACTCACCATAATAATGCTAAAAAGTGGTATCTGGCAACTCAAGCCATTTACGTCTTCTAAGCCAACTGGCTGATTAGGAGTTTATAATAATGTATGCAATGGTATCGCTAAAAAGCGGTATCTGGCAATAATAATGCTAAAAAATCTGGTAACTCAAGCCATTTACGTCTTCTAAGCCAACTGGCTGATTAGGAGTCTATAATAATGTATACAATAATAATGCTAAAAAGTGGTATCTGGCAACTCAAGCCAATTACGTCTTCTAAGCCAACTGGATGATTAGGAGTCTATAATAATGTATACAATGGTATCGCTAAAAAGTGGTATCTGGCAACTCTAGCCATTTGCGCCTTCTAAGCCAACTGGCTGATTAGGAGCCTATAAAACAACGCCTACGCGGCTGAAGTCTTAATATGCACTTGGCTCCTGCCAGGTGAACACCTCTCCTCCTTTCTCTCCTCCTTTCTCTCCTTTCTGGCCCTTTGGGGGGAATAGCTTGGGGGAGAAATCCACCTCCAAGTTGCATGCCCCTTGCAACCCCGGTTGGCAACAAAGGGCCCTTTGGGGGGGATTTTTTTTTGTTCTTTTTTTGCAACACCCCCACCCCCTTTGCAACATTACGTAATCACTTGCAACATTTCTGCACTCTAACCTTTTGCGGCTATACTACTAACCAGTCTTCTTTATCTATGAGAATGTTGTATATTTTGGCACTCCATTCCAGAAATAAGTTCTTCTTGCCTAATTGACGTGGCACTCTTGTTGAATTGATTTCGAAATCCAGTGTATTATTTGTATAATGTTACTATCATTAATACCTCCATGATAATGCTAATCTTCGAGGATGACTAGAAACTGGCACTGTGGCACTGCAATCAGGCCAGTTAATGCGCTAATTTCTACATTATTATTATTATTATTAACGCCATCGGGGGTCGAACCCCTGACTTCAGTGTCTTCGCTCGGCTTATAAAGAAACGGTGTTACCCAATGAACTCAGGGGGGCGGCGTGGCAACCCCTATGATAAGGCAATTACATATAAAATGGCATTAAATAAATGTAAATGACATTAAAATAATAGTGAATTCTATTTAATTAAAATATATTTTAATATAAATTAATTTATTTTAACATAACTTAAGTATGTAAAAAGGCCAGTTAACTTTTAACTACACGAGTTGTAACATCTTTAACCCTTATTTTATAACCTATATTAGGGTTACCATGGTTACGAAATAAGGATTAAATTATATGAAAGCAGGCGAATAATAATAATAATTGACATAATCGACATAATGTTAACAGTTATTTTATTGTAAAATAATTTTAGAAAAATGCTTTTTATAATTAATAATAATAATAATAATAATAATAATAATAAAAAATTATTTATTTCGTATGTTTATATTGTTACGGTATTTATGTTTATTGTGTATTGTTTTTGAGAAATAAAAATCAATTTAATTGAATTAAAATCAAAATTATTCTTTAATGCTTTTTGATCCATTGTTTACAAAAGAATTTTGTACTTTTCAAGCTGGTGAACAACGTGGTAGTGTCATTCAAATGTTCGCCCCTGTTGTTTCTTATAAATTCTTTTCCTCACGAGTGTAACTCACTTCCATTTTAGCCATTGCGTGTTATTCTACCTGTAACAAAAAGAAGGTCCCAAAAGAAGATATCAACTTGAATATTTGTTTTAATTCTAATGCATTACTTTTGTAAATTTAATTTAAAATAAACTTTCATATGAGAACGGACTTATGGGACACCCCGTATTTGCTAAAGACAGGCTGAATACGAAAGAAACTATTGGATATTTTAGGAAAATGTTTGAGGTATTAAAATAGAAGGTGTTTTCGGTAAGCTGTACTCTGAAGTCAATTGTTATATGCAGTATACGTATAGGGGATTGCTAGCGTCAGTAGCTCAATGGGTAACACCGTTTCCCTATAAGCGAAGTGAAGATGCTGAAGTTGGGAGTTCGACTATATTGTGGTGTTAATAATCCGGGAGTAAACCAAATGGGCCGCTTGAGTTGGCATGAGCTTTGTGTTAGGTGCTGTCCCTCATCACTGATTATCGTTATCACATGCAGTATATATTTAATTTTGTGAGAAAATTCCGATATCAGTTGGACATCTCCTTTATTTATTGAATAATTACAATACCACCTACCATTTGATGGACCTTGTACTCGCCAAGATAGCCTAGTGTTAAAAGTCCCAGGCTGTTAGTCTCAAGGTCCTTGGATCGACATACAGTTCGAACTTCAGATTTCAACGGTTAAGGTGCTTGTCTGGGTCTCTGTTGGTGGGGTAGTGGTTCGGTTCCAATAAGAGCTGTAGCTCCCCTCCGTCATATGACCTGAGAAGCAGGGCTACCTCGTGGTCGATGTCGTAACACCGCTTCCCGTCGATCAGTGAAGTTAAGTGATACTGGGTCTGGATAGTAGTAGAATGGGGGACTTCCTCCGCGTCCAGATGATGTAGCGACCCGTGGTTCGATACCAAGTAAAATTGTAGGTCTCCTCCGTCACTGACCTTAGATTAAGTGACTATTGACAGTTCTATTTACAAATGCGAGTGACCCCACACCATTTGCATTCATGCAACCCCACGCTAACACATTCGCCGTCTTTATGAAATGGGATTTCGGTCACGAAAACTGAAAATTAAGCCGATGTTAAATGCGAAGCAAAAGAGACGACGACTATCTTGGTGCAAAGAAAGAATTGTATGAATTGCAAACGAGTGGGAAAATGTGCTTTTTCAGGCGAATCAACATTTTGTTATTTGATAAGGGGTCGACGAGTTTGGCGAAGAAAGTTTGAAATATATCATGAAAGCTGCCTGAAGCGATCGGTCAGATTTACGGCGAGTGTGTTAGTGTGGGGTTGCACAAAGGCAAATGATGTGGGGTCACTTGCATTTGCAAATAGAACTGTCAATAGTCACGTTTGTCAAGAAATCTTAGAATACTTCATGCTGGAGTCTGCAAAACAACTGTATGGAGACGAATCATTTGTTTTTCAACATGACCTGGCTCTAGGGCATACAGCTCGTGCAACATCTCCGCGGTTTGGTACTCATGAAATCAAAGTACAACTATGGCCCGCTAATTTTCCCAATCTTAATCCGATAGAAAATCTTCGAAATATTGCTAAATAGAAGGTTCAAAAGCGTAAACCAGGAACACTTAGTGAACTGAAGAGATGTTTGATGACAACCTGGAAATCGATAAGAAGAATACAAGAGGCTTGTCGACTCGATGCCACGTCGATTGGAGGCCGTAATGAGGGCTAAGGGTGGACCAACTAATTTATTCTATTTTTTTGTAACACCTGACAAGATATTCTACCATTTTGGTATGTCGCTATGCATTAACTTTTCATTATTTAATACGGTTTTTATTATATTTTAATTTTTTTTTCAAAGCTGGTAACAGAAGTGTCATTTTATTATAATGACGTCACAGATACTCGATATTCCTCATAAAGGTGAAGGTATTATGAAGGTGATGAGCGCATTTGAGGTAGTATTCTATTTTTTTTGGTCCAGAATTGTAATTCTGTGGAGGGACCATTCCTCAACATATTTTAACATTTGATACAAAACGAAACGGTTTAAAAATTTCGTAGAGAATTTCATGAATAAAAAAGGACTTAAAATGAAAGCAAATTGGACAATTAACATTTTATTGTGTCAATGAGATACAAACAAAACTCTCTCATGACAAGAAAGGCGCCACCTTGGAAGAAATTGTTACCAAGGAAGAAGAATAACAGATACCTTGAGGGCTTTTTGAAAACCTGCTTCTTTTTAACCAAAATATACTCTCTATAACCCGTTACAGTATTCTACAATCAGTAGAACAATTTATGGAGATATACTGTACTTATACAACTTAACAGACTTTTTGATTTCTTTAAATCATTGTGTTGATAAGTGTACGTTCATTTATAATTAACTTTTTGAAAGGAAAAATTAACGAGAAAATAGACAGATTTGAAGCATATTCGTTTCTTTATTAAAAATTGAACGAAATAAAGTGGGTATAATAGTCGTATGTATGGCGGAGAGTGAATGTTAAGTAATGGAAAGAATTCTGCTTTGCAGTCAAGGTTTCTGTTCTCCCTGCGTGGTCAGGACTGGTAGGACTGTTAGTAAGTCAGGCTCAGTTGGTCTAAAAATCTAACAAATAGTGTCCTACGTTTTGATTTGCTTCGAAAATGTAAGAAAGCAGATTTACATCAATTAAAATCGACGCGAAGTAAAAAACATTGAATTTGTTATAAGAAATATCCACAAGCAGAAGCTATTAATAATACGGCGAGTTAGTCTGGATTTTTTTTTTTTTTTTTACTTCTTTTTACAGAATGACTGCGTAGATACGACACAAAACATCCTAAAATTTGGTCACTAAAACAATAACAGCTCTTATACAGAAACCAAAAGAATCCATCATCACTTTACAGCCCCTCAAATCGTGGCTAATGTCCAATCTCTCTCTCTCAATTTTCTCTCTCTCTCTTTTTCTCTCTCTTTCTCTCTCTCTCTCGCTCTCTCTTCCTCCTCCTCTCTCTCTCTTTTAGTTTTAGAGGATCTGGACATTAACCTCTGACCCTGGGAATAAGGGTCATCAACTTCCCTACTCTTATGACCCCCGGCAGTAAAACGCTTGTTTTATATATATATATATATATATAATATATATATATATATATGGACAAAATTAGTACAAACACGTAATGAAGCAATTGGCCAAATAGATTAACCAATAATAATAATCAGTGAGGAGGGCCAGAAACTGGCACAGTGCTCATGTCAACTAATGCTATCCATTGCTTTTACGCATGTATTATTTTTATTATTATTATTATCAGCACCAGTGAGATTCGAACTCCCGATCACAGTGTCTTCACTTCACTTTTGGAAAACGATGTTACCCACTAAGCTACAAAAGCTGACATGTATTGACTAACCTTGGGCATACAAATAAAACTTTAAATTTGACATTGATTCTCCTCAAGTGGTAAACAAATATTTTCTGACAGATAGATAAATAAATAGATATCTTTTATTTTAATCAAAGAACAGCCATTCTTCCATAGGTAAAAAAACAGGTCAAATTATTAATAAAATTATTTTTTTATTATATATATGTATATATATATATGATACACACAGACCATGCATGGAACAAGGAACTCTTCTGAGATAATAAATCCACTATAGTCCGAATAAGTAATGGTAAATGACAAATACCATAGTTTTTCTTTTTCATGATGCTAGCCCGACGTGGGCAACGGGTCACTCGCAAAGAGGTCTCACGTCGGGCTAGCATCATGAAAAAGAAAAACTATGGTATTTGTCATTTACCATTACTTATTCGGACTATAGTGGATTTAATTATCCCAGAAGAGTTCCTTGTTCCATGCATGGTCTGTGTGTATCATAAAAAACTCAGGGGACCATTCTGAGTTCATTCCCATATATATATATATATATATATGAGGGGTCGCGCGTCTTAAGATACCTAAGCGCCACCACAGGCGAAAACGTGTTTTTGATGGATATCATTATTTTCACCCTTCCTCTATCGCGTGGTTTGGGTTATAATAACCTTACGACACTAGAAGTATGGTTGAAAACCTTATGAAGCGAATTACTTTTTTCACCTCTATCGCCAGCCAAAAGTTCACCCAAAGTTCGGCATAATAAGAAAATCAAAAAATTAAAAATATATATATAAAATATAAAATATGAAAATCTATTCCAAAAACTTATCAACATCTTCGTTAGCATACTTAGAACTCTAATTTAGCCAAAAATGAACGTGCTAGCTCAATTAATAACAGAGATACTATTGCGAAAATATTGCTGAACTTTGGAGGCGATTTCTGGCGAATTTTAATTTTGGCGCTTAGGTACCTTAAGACGCGGGACCCCTCAATTATATATATATATATATAATATATATATATATAAAAGGGTAAAAAAAACTGCAAGGAGTCGAAGGGAACTCTGCCCCGCGATCCGTTATAACAAGTGTATCAGTGCTCATCCCAGCTTTGTTCCTTAACGTTAGAAATTACTATTATTATTATTATTATTATTATTATTATTATTTTATATACAAAACACAAAAGAACCTTGAAATTTGAAAATAGAAATAACTTCTGTGTGTGTGTGTGTGTATGTGTGTGTGGACTTGTGTGTTATTTATAATAATAATAATAAGTTATAAGTATACCTATAGTCATTTTATATATATATACAGACACACATGGACACATGGAGTGCCACGTTTCTGAAGAAATGTAAAGAGAGTATTGCGAAACCGCTATACTTACTATGGAGGCAATCACTCGACACAGGACAAATTCCACTTCCATTAAAGAACGCGAACGTTGATCCCTTATTCAAAGGTGGTAACAGAGCAATGGCCAAGAATTATCGGCCAGTGGCTCTCACCTCCCACCTTATAAAGTGCTTTGAACGTATAATTAGAGGCAAAACTGCCTACTACCTACAAGAAAAAGATTTATACAACCCAAATGAATATGGTTTCAGGGCTGGAAGATCATGCCTATCACAGCTATTACACCACCAGGAGGAAATATTGGAAACACTGTGTCGAGGACAAAACATAGATGTAATATATACTGACTTTGCTAAAACCTTCGATAAATGTGATCATGGAATTATAGCACACAAACTTAAGAATACAGGAATTACTGGAAAGCTTGGAAGGTGGATATTTAATTTCTTAACTCAAAAAACAAAGAGTGGTGGTAAATGGAGTAAAATCGGAAGTCTCGGAAGTAGAGAGCTCTGTCCCATAATGGACAGTACGAGTTCCCTTGCTGTTCATAATAATGAATGCAGATATTGATGCAGATATCAATGACAGTATTGTATCATGTTTCGCAGATGACACAAAGATATGCAAGGAAATATTAAACGAAGGTGACATAGAAAGATTACAAAATGACATTGAAACATTATTCCAGTGGGCAGAAGACAACAATATGAAGTTCAACGAAGCAAAATTCCAACTTCTATGATATGGTAATAACAAGGAGCTACAGAATAAAGGGTAAAAAACTCTGCAAACCAAACAGATAACACCAAATCCACAAGTCAGGGATCTTGGAGTAATAAGTCGTCGGATGCAGAATTCAGAGAGCACTATAACATCAAAATTACAACAGTTAGAAAAATAATGGGAATCATCTGGAGGAGCTTCCGTAGCAGAAAAGCAAACATCATGCTCAAATTATGGAAGAGTCTAATCCTACCAATAATTGAGTATTGCTCAGTACTCGCAAGCCCATACAGACATTGCGAACATTGAAACTATACAAAGTACTTTTACATCTAAGATAGAAGAAACGGAAGGTGAAGACTACTGGTCTCGACTACAATCACTGAGACTCTACTCTCTCGAAAGAAGGCGCGAGCGGTACACAATAATATACATATGGAAAATACTTGAGGGCTCTGTCCCTACCACCTTAGAAATGAAATAGCAACAAACTGGAATGAGAGAAGAGGCGGATTTTGTACTGTCCCAGCTGCGGTGGGACAAGAGGCCATGAAAACGAGAATGGAATATACCCTCAGAATACGAAGCCCAAAGCTTTTCAATGCCCTCCCAAAAGAAGTGAGGAATCTCCAGCACACTGACTTTCAAGAACCAGCTGGACAGATTCCTGTGCAGAGTCCCCTGACCAGCCGTGCGTGGCTGGCTACGAGGGCAGGAGGAGATCAGACAGCAATTCCTTCCTTCACCAAATTCCGCAAATGAGGCAGGATGTTGCAGAGGGGTCGACCGCAGGTCGATCCTGAACCGTCGTTCGAATTCACATAAAGGCATAAAGGCATATATATGTATATATATATATATCATATTTATTAAGAAAATAAATTCCACTAAATTCTTCACTACGACTTACAATATATATGAACTTGGCATTAAAATCTCTATAACATACAGCTTACTTTGACTTCTTATAAGCTACGAAAGATATCTAAAAATACACAAAGAACAGTTTAGTGAATTTTATATCAGTTAAGTTTTTTACCAACTTTGATTCCATTATTCAAAACGTTTTTAATAAATCTTAGTTTAGTTAACTAAATACAAAGTCCACGTTTTAGTACAAACGCGGGACTCTGCCATCTGCAACGGAAGAACTTTATGGATGATTTCTCTAATATATATACCATATGTCCCACAAAAAAGTACACCCAACTTTAGATTGTGCTAACTCCTCCAAAAATTGAGATATTTTGGATCTGTTTGTTTGATTTAATATAGCAAATTATTCTTTGTTAACGTTCAAATTTATTCACGTTTAAACGATTTGGTGTTAAGCATCTGCTTTTAACTGAAGGGTACAGCAAAATGGGTTGCGCCGAATGATCATTTCTCCCAGCCAGATAGCTCCTCTTGCTTTAACCAATGTGCTACTTTTTACGTCGTCGAAGGATATTGCAAATATTTTTTTAAATAATTCGAACTTTTGTATCTAAGATACGAGTCATACATATAAATGAAGAATCTGAATTACTAAATTTATAAATAACTTTGAAACCCTTATCATGCAGTTTACACGAAGGCAGCGCGTTCTCATGGTCACAACTTATCTGCAAACTAAAAGCTTAAAACAAGTTCAGAATACCTTCGAACTGCAATTTCCCGATAGAGCTTCTCCAACTAAACATACAATTTTGAAGAATGTTCGGAAATACAAAGAAGAAGGAACAGTCCTCAATTTGAACAAAGGACGTTCAGGCCATCCGAAGACGGCAAGAACAGACGAGAACATTCAGCATTCAGCCCTGACTTGACTCGTGTGATTACTTTTTATGGGGTCATTTGAAAAATAGAGTATTTGCATCACAACCTATCAATTTAGATGATTTGAGGACTCGCATCACAGCTGAAATCAACTTGTTAAAAGACAATCCAGATCTTATCAAAAGAGTGATGGGGAAGATGAGAGCTCGACTCCAGATTTGTATCGATAGGAATGGCGGTCATGTTGAAAGAAAACGAAACTAAGCATAACTTTTGCAATAAGGAATAAAGAAAAATCTGCTTTGTATCTTATTAAACTTATGTTACAGTATCTATTATTATGTATTTGTCTTTTCATTACATCGATAGCACACACATTATTTTTTCATTGACCAATTTTGCGCAATCCATTTTGTTGTACCCTTCAGTTAAAAGCAGATGCTTAAACACTAAATCGTTCAAACATGAATAAATTTTGAACGTTAACAAAGAATAATTTGCTATATTAAATCAAACAAACAGATCCAAAATATCTCAATTTTTGGAGGAGTTAGTACAATCTAAAGTTGGGTGTACTTTTTTGTGGGACATATGGTATATACTGTATTATATAATAATATATATATATATAATATACACCGTGTATATATATATAATAATAATAATAATAAAGAGGTTAATTAGTTGTCAACAGTACAGCAATGACAATTTGAAAACACCTCCCCAATATATATAGATATATATATCGTCTTGGCTTAAAAGCACCCTCCTTTGTCGAAGAACAGCCCCACTTTTTTATAATGTCCTTGTAACTTCTAAAAAAAGCTTCAGTCACTTGTGTCCAAGAATCATTTTGGGAAAAGTTTTTTTTTTAAATTTGTTATTCATAGTTTGGAAGATTTTCGGGGCTTAAATGTAATTTTTAACCATACCCCCCTCCCCCCCCAAGATTACGTCATTATTAAAAACACATTATGTACACACTAAGTATCATTGTCATTATTATTATTATTATTATTATTATTATTATTATCACCATTATTATTTGTTTTACTATTATTATTTATAATAAATGAAATATTTATTCAGGGTATGTTTATAAAATCTAGACCATGCAGGGGTACACACAAAAAAAATGCCCAAAATAAAATCATACCCACTGACATTGGGTATTGAAAGAAATAAAAGTGTCACTTACCTTCATACTAACGAATTCTTATCTTGTACAAAACTATGGTCTATGGATATTAGCTGTGATAATCCACATTATATTCTTGAAAGTTAATTTGGATAACCAAAAAATCGAGAATAATTCATTAGATGTTCTCTAAACTTACATTTGGGTTGTCTCTTCCATTATCTATTTGAAAATACGAAAATATAGTCCAGAAAAAGTAAACACGTGTGTGTATATATATATATATATATATATATGTGTGTATATATATATATATATGTGTATATATGTGTGTATATATACAAACAGACAAGAACAGAATCT